>ONZK01001023.1:50357-60646 GCA_900322385.1 Pharnaceum exiguum | reverse complement strand
AAACAGATAAATTTTCATATGGTGTTTGTATCACAGTTGAATACTCTCATTAAAACACTTCACAAACTGGTCAAAAGCGACGGTAAGTTTTTCTCTTATTTTTTTTTTCAACAAAAAGAAAAAAAATGATTGTTTTTGTTGAGCTCTTATTGGTGTTTTTTATTTCCTATGTGGCATAGCTTATAGGCTTCCGTTCTATGTGCTATACCTTAGAGCTCTAGAAAAATACCTCTAGTGTAATCCGTCCTATGTGGCATGCTTTACAGCTCCTGAAACATGCCTCCTATATATATATGTATGTATAAGATAAGATTGATAGTTCTTTGCCCCCCCAAAAGAAAAAAAATTAGATAGTTCTTCCAAGAACTAGGTTCTATATAAACAAAATCTATAAATAGTGTTTTGGCTTATTCACATCAAGTTGTCAACAATACAAAGCGGGGAGGGCTCTCTTCTGCCTCAATCTATTTCTATATCAATGTGATTACTAGAATGCTAGAAACTGAAATGACGGAGTCTCTATTTCTCTACAAAAAAGCGTACAAACTCTTTACAGCAAAAAGAAAAAAATAACATCAGTTAGTCCACTTAGAAAATCAATCTACAAACTGATCGTACTCGCGCATGATATGCATATACATGGGGATGTTGCTGGAGAAGCACGTTCGTTCAAAGTGACCAGGTATACATTTGTTACGTCCTTGATAATATCCAGTACCGTATGCTCAAATTTTGACAGGCTGCGATATACTGATGACCTCATTATACCAGAACATACCCCTTGGCAAAACCTGCTTGAACGTAACACCAATTTCAAATTCCTAAAGCAACTTGCATCAGCTGATCTACATCATTCAAGTACTTGGTAGAATTGTAATCTTCTGCATCAAAGATCTCGACCGAGTACGTCCTCTTAAGCGAAGGTTTATGGGTCAGCCTAGCGATGTCAGAAGAGCTCGTGTCCCCCTTCAGTATCTCTACAACCTGCAGCATATATGAATATTCCAATTAGTATTTGTGTAGTTTACGTCAATGAGTACAAACTACAATACACTGACCATACTGGCACCCATGTCAAATGAACTTCCTAATTTCGAAGTTAATTATTAGTATTAGTTCAGGGTTTTCTTAACATATCGGCAATTAAACGCCAGCTGACACTGCCTGTGTAGATCATATAATTAGGAGAATATAATCATTTTGGAATGGTCGAAGTATCTGAAAAAAATGTTCATCTTTAAGGGGGAAAAGAGTATGACAAAATTATTGGAAATCAATTCCTAATTCTTTGGCGCAGCATGAACGCTAAAAAGGATATTATGTGACTGTGTCGATTCATCATTCCTTCAAACAGCGTATCAAGGTCAGAGGAGCGTTTGATCCAAACAAAGAGCTAGTATTAGTTTGATTAAACTTGCCTGACTCATTTGAGGCCGTTGAACTGATGATTGATGTATGCACATATTGGCTGTCATGGCCATTACTTTCATTTGCTCTGAGTTGTAGCCATCAGAAAGGGCTGGATCGATGATTTCGTTGACTTTATTCTTGTCAAGGTATGGTTTTGCCTGTGCCAAATTTCAAGGTACAATATTATACAATGTGATTTACTTAATTCATTTGCAGACAACAATTTTAGATCACGTACCCACATAACAAGGCTTTTCTGAGTCTTATCCAAAGCCAAACGACCGGATATAAGTTCAAGTAAGAGAACTCCGTAAGCATAAACATCAGTTTTTTCATCCACTATTCCATGCATGAAGAACTCAGGCGGAAGGTAGCTGTCATAGTCAGGTATTTCAGTCAGAAAAATCGGACAACATGCCCGCTGATATGCATTTTAAGATAAGGGAAGTTGATCGACAAACCCAAATGTTCCTTCGAATTTGGAAACAGTGTGATGCGTCCACTGATCTGGCAGCCACTTCGCTAAACCAAAATCTGAAATCTGCATTCAATTTGACTTGTTCAATACAAGTTCTCTAATGGTGAAGTGAGTCAAGTGACATTAACAATAATATAGAAGTGAATCGTGAAGTTGCAATGAAGCTTCATCAACAAAACCAAAGGTAACAATAGCAATAACAACAATACATACTATAATAAAGACGGTAATCCGATAATGCCTGAGTCCTGATGAAATCCCTTGGTCCTGAGCACAGCTCAGGCCTATGTTAAATATGTTATATTCCACGTTTGTGTTATGAACATGGCATATAGATGGTGTTCAGTTTGACTCTAAGTAGATTGTTCTGCTCCTCAGAGCTATGGATCATATTCATCCGTTGTGCTTAACCATGGAGTTACTTGTAATCGACAGCTGGGCCTAATAAAGAGTCAGAACGATCTACTGCTATCGTATATATAGTTTATTATGGTAATTGAAATCCAGGAACAAAATGAGCCAGAGGCTAAATCATGATGACAAAAATAAGATTGATTGTATACTGGTCAAGTTCATTGGAATTCGGTTTTCAAGTCATTAAATTGATATAACTTCGCCATAGATCACCAAACAGGGATATTAACATGCAGCCAACATGAACATGGTCAAAGGACATCCAAATTTTGCAGATAAAGGATACCTGTGGATCAAAATCCTCAGTTAGCAAAACGTTGGCAGATTTAATATCCCGGTGAATAATTCGCCTTTGACAACCTTCGTGAAGATAATGAAGGCCTTCAGCTGACCCTAACGCTATCTTATATCTAATCTCCCATTGCAGTTTTTCCCTTGATCCTGAAAAAAAAAAATGAATAGTTGGTTAACAACTGTGCAAATTTAAGATAATATACACCTATACTTATAGCCATCCAAACGCTTAAAATGGTACACACCTCGCAGTACGGATTCCAAGCTGCCATTAGGAGACAGTTCAAGAACCAGGTGCATTCCCCCATCCACACCATAACCAATCACTTTGGCAACGTTAGGGTGGTTAACATGTACAATGATTCCAAGTTCGGATAAGAAGTCAGCTGCCAACTCTTCAATATTCCCCTTCGACAAACGTTTTACAGCTACCAAATGACCATCTGGCAAAACTCCTTTATAAACCTCTGCATAACCTCCTTCTCCAATTAAATTTTCTTCACAAAGAAACCAAAGTCAGTAAATAACAACAGGAACAAACCCTACATCTAATTGATACATAAAAAAAGTCAGCTACATAAGACTCATCACATTTGTTGGAACAGATATTCAGAGAGGTTGCACTGGTTCAATGTGATCTTTTAGTTTTTTTTTCTTTTTTCTTTGTCGTTTTATTTTAACTCAAACCTTATTCTGTTTTGTTTACCAACAGTTTCAGAAAGATAAGAAATTGAATTCGAAGAGAACTACATCTGGGGACAGTGGATTTAAATTACATCTACAATATCTATAACTTACGAGGTATGTTAATAACTTAGTAGATATACAGAGCATTTCAGAAAGATTCAATTCAAGCACATCTACCGAGAAGGAAACAGAGCGGCGGACTGGCTAGCAAACTAAGGAACAGCTGTGGCAATATTCTATGGGATGTCTCATGGTCTGAAGAGTTGGATTCAATTCTTCATGAGGACAGATTGGGAGTATGTCTAGAGAGGAGACACTCCTAATTCCTTCTTCCATTTCTTACCTTACAAAAAAAAAAATTGACAGCCCCCCATTGCGTAACCATGGGCATAACAGTTAGATGCAATCCAATCAGATGAAAAATGATAGAAAATGTAATCTTAAGCAAATTGATATGGTATGCTTCCTAAGACACAATTTTAATATTGAAGAGAAACCAAATTTGCAACTATACTAAATTAATATTCTCTATTACCATTAGCTTTTGTTTACCTTTGCCAAAGCTGTTTGTAGCCTCATGGAGTTTTTTTAGAGAGAAATTTTTCCATGTAGGTTTAAAGAAGCACATGTCACCATCTAGTGCAGGTATGACAGGAATCAGGCTATGCCTCGCACTCCTACTCTTCCTCCTGGTAAGCTTGGGGATAGTTAAGGGATGGAAGGTCTGGAAGCGCTTCGGTCCCTTTTTAAGCATATGGATGAATCCGCGCCAATGCGAATGGTTTCCACCAGAGTGGAGATGTTCCGAGTCTGATGTGCTGACTGTCTCAGACTCCGAATCTTCATCAGATCCTTCTCGTTGTGAGTTTACATTGGCATGGGCATCCGTTGCCTCTGCCTCCAGTGCCTCTGCCTCTAAAGCTGTTAACTCTAGTATTTTGAAAAGTGAACACAAAAAACAAAATGGGAGTGCTGATGTTATTGATGGTAGCCTGTATGATAGTGATCAATTGAATTACATACTTGGATGGAAGTGATTATACCGGTACTAGAAGAAGGATCCGAGAATGCTGATAATCTTCTGATACGAGGAAAAGCATCTTCATCTGGTATTTCGGAAGTAATGTCACCAGAACCACCCCTGGAAGCATTAGTACAAAGTGAATGAGACAAACGATACTTCCAATAAAAACCTCAAAACAAGAATTAATGTAGCATTGCATCTTGGACGGACTACCACTTCAATCATTCATCTGATGCTAAATTGAAAAAAATCTTCCCGTAAGACAACTTTAAATTCTGAAGGCATTGCATACATTATATCGAGATTCCAGTCTGAAGTCCATTCAGACATGTAGAATTGTTGAAAATCTGCTTTGTTCAGCACTTCCTTTTTCTTTTTGCTTGTCATTCTTCCTTTTTCTTTCAGTGATTCTATTTGGTTTCTGTATTTATCAGAAGTCTACACCATTACATTGCGAGTTGAAATGTCTCGCATTTCATCTTTTGATGTTTGACTTAAAAGGGAGGATCGATGGGGGCAGAACAAGAGTACTAATTCCACCCTGAGAGTCTGGACCTTATACTCATTCAACTATCTCTAAGATTTTTTTTTTTTTTGATGGAAACTATCTCTAAGATTTTATCTTCAAGTATTGTGCCACAGCGCCACTTGACATATATATTCCGTAATCCGTATATATATTACGTGCGCGCATGTCAGGAGTTTTGAAGAATAGCTTTCACAATGCTTTAAGGAAGATCACAGATAATAGTTATGTCACTATGTGTCCCTAATACTATAGCTAGAAGAATACTGTGTGATTCGAATTTGTTCATAATGCCTACAATTTGATTTTGGTCTTTCGCCGCCATGACGGACACTTAGCTAGTAATCAATGTTGTGTGAGACTACCGTACCACACATAATCATGTTACATTTTTATCTTTTTATTTTGTTCTTGCTGACGCCTTAGTTGGACTAATGGGCGAAGCTAAGTGTATCATATTGTTGTTATTCAATGACACTAAAATAATTCTGAGAAAAATATGGATGGAAAAGTAATCAAAACTTACAAAAACCTCGCTCTCGTACAATTTTCTACCAATCTACCATAACTAAAATGGACCTACTACACATTCTTTTCTTTTCTTTTTGATGGAACCTACTACACATAAACACATTCTGGCAACCATACAAGCATGACCAATGACAGTCAGATAAAAAAAACTTATTACTCCATTTAACATGGAAGACAAATGTTTCGCATTCTGACTAGTGCAGATTACTCTGATGAGTTACACACGCATGAAATCTCATGCTTTGTAAATGAATATATGTAAATTCTTATCGTGACTTGTGAATATAATTAACAATTAAGAGCTATAACCAATTCAACGATTACGGTTACCAAACTCAATCATCTAACCTAGCAATGACGGATAGATTAATAGAGCATCCCCAACACCTTATTTTCTTGCTAATCTCATTCAAATTCCCTTCTGCCAAAAAAAAAAAAATAACTAGCAATGAAAATGACTAGCAGCCTAGCAAGTAGTTATGTCTCATGCAGAAATGCATACGTATAAAGAAAACAAAAAACAACAAAATGGTACCATATCTTCCGAGTTCAAAAACAATACATAACATAGAGTACATTAACACGATCGAATTTAAAAGCACTTCAATGGTTAGAACTACAAGTCTACAACGCTGCATTCCTACCGGAGCTTAGCTTAGACAAAAGAAAAAGTAGGACTTACCTATAAGGGCCATGAGGTTCAGGGACATTCTCCATTGATTCTCAAAAGTGTTGCAGGAAACAAAGGTCCTCCAGGCATTACCAAGATGATGGAGAGACAACCAGAGACGTGAAGAGACAGAGAGAGAAACAAAGAGAACGAGAAGATGAGAGAGAAAGGAGTAGAGACAAAGATGGTTTTGCCCTGTTCTAAATTTCCTAACACAAATTCCGATTTTTTTTGCCCAAATATCGGCTTCCTTCTCCTATTTTATGAATAGTATTACAATTAAAAGTTTAAAACTTATGAGGCTGTTTAATCTTCGACCGCAACATATTATTTGAAAGAATAAATACAGTTTTAACAATGAGTTCTTTAGTCAAATTGGAAGATCAAAAGATGGCACTTCAATAAATTGCCATGTCAGAGGATTAAATAAAAAAGAACTTCTGAAAAAACATAAAAGACTGATTTCTCGAGTACGAACGATTATGACTTGGTTGCACGAAAGTAAGAAACAACTTGTGTATGAGGTGCACGAAGAACAACATTTGCCGTCTACTTTGATTTAGAGACTTGTCGTCAGTGGATTCCATGTTATATTCTGATTATGAGGGGATATTCCTCAAGACGCCCAACAGTTTTTTGTTTCCGCGTAAAACTTTGGGATAAAAGATTGATGTATCAGTGCATAAATTCCTGTTAGGGGCGAAAGGACTGTCGGAGAATGAGAATCTGCATAAATCAGAAGCTAAAAATTACTATTATGGTTGATGCCATGTATCCTTTAACATAATTCTTCAGTCAAATTGGGGACGGACTGACGTCTGCTTCAACCTAGGGGATGTTCCCTTAAATCTTATCTTCGATATGAGCTATCCGAAGTAGCATGCTCATCTCAGCGCCCCCTTTTACATCCGAGAACTTTGTACAATACAATAGAGCTAGAGCTGGTCCAATAGGTACTGTACGATGGAAATTTTCCCCTTCAACATAATGGGCATGTTCATATTATCATATCACATAGTACAAGTGTTGCACTTCTTCCATTTTAACCAACCTATCTTCACCTTATGGTCGCCATTCCATTCCAGTTCTCCATCCTGTTGAATAATCGAACCCAAGTACCGAAAGCACTGAGATAACCTTGCCATCCAAGGTCACTGCACCAAGATCTACACTCCCTATATTATTGAACTACTTGCATGCCATTTAAGCTGTCATAGTGTGGCTCAAATTGAATCCCCTACTCTCCAGTTCCTTCACCTTATGGTCGACATCCACATCCACATCCACTTCTCCGTCCTTCTGAATAATCGAACCTTAAGTACCGAAAGCACGCACTAGGTGATATAACCCTGACTTCTACTTCAAAAAATAAAAATATAATAACTGAAGAGTCAATGATGTACTTTTAGCATCTACTATAAAGTGTCCTCTTCCACTTTCAATTGCTACAGATGTTTTGTAACACCTTTTTTTTTTTGGAAGGGTAATGTCTAAGTTATAACATAAGCTGAAGTCTTTGAGATACAAGCTTGTTTTCAACATATATATCCTCTTGCATGAAAACAGTATTTGAAGCAGAGACGATCTCAAAGTCTCAAACTCCCAATGCCAACTCAAGTTAGCTTTAAAAAATAAATAACAACATTCAATTGTTTACTGTGTGGCTGAGATTTACAAAAAAATTACACATTCACATAATCACACAGGCCATGTACATACTGGGGGCAGCCGAAAGTAAGAAAAGGAATTTTCTAAGCAAATATTAGCTGATTGACAAGAAGATAATTTTAGTGGAGATTGCGGGTGAGCAGTCCTTCAAAAATTGTATAAAGATCCTTATTATCAGGACCAAAGATCTCATCAGCCTTCTGAAGCGTTTCCTGTAACAGATATTGCACATGAATCAAACTAGGACAATAAAACTACACATTATCAGCAGAAATTTTTTACATATATATCTGGTCACCAGAGAACAAAATAAGTATACTGAAAATATCAACTAAAGTTGAGTAACATACTTCTTTAGTTTGCTTGTGCGAATTTAATTCCTTGACATTGGCTAAAAATGCACCAAATTGCTCGTATGAAAGACGACTCCTGAAAGAAACAAGGAAAATGTTAAAACAATACAAAGATAACTTTAGCATCTTAGTCCATCTATTTTTGTCTATACTAGATAAGATCACTGATCGAATATACATCTATGAACAAGCAGCTACATAACATGTGTTATTTGGAAAAAGCATACTGCAATTGCACAGGCTGGGGAGCTCGTCAAGGATGCTAAAAATCCTATTATTAAGTGATACAGCTAATTAATACTCCGTAAAGTAGAAGGGAGGTTTGGGGGTGGGGCAATTGTCAGCAGAAGCCAAAGGAAGGAAAAGGAATATATGTCAATCAGAATACCACATATATACCTGACTTGGCGAAAGAATTCTTTCCCATCAACTCGAGGTCGCCCTGAAACACAAAATCAACCAGGGCAAAAGTAAGATGCCAAAGATAAGCTTATTCCAACACTGCTTCCCAAGATTAAGTGTAAACAATTCCAGTATCTTAAAGTTACTGTGCCAACTTCTTTAAAAGCATGTTGCGCGCATATATGGTTAGCTGCCTACACTACTTCCAGAACTTTCTTTGTCACCTTGGAAACTTCTCCACTTCGTATGAAATGAAAGTTTTCTAAGATGAATAAAATACATATTGATCATTTTTGTTGAATAGTTTATGATGAGCTCACCACTCTGTGATCCTCCGTCTGTACTAGAAAAAGAACTGTGGGTGCTTGAAGGCACAGCATCAAACATGCCTCTACTTGTTGAAAATGAAACAGAATGCCGCCTTGGAGATGCCGGCTTAGAAGTTTTTGGCGATACAGATGCAGACAGAACAGGAGGAGAACCAGGTGGAGTGAAGCGAGGAGTACTTGTTTGTGACGCTAGTAAGAGACCTGGAGATATGCGAGGCCTTGCACCTGCAATCATTAGAACACCGTAAGGAGATATCTGAAGCAACAAAATCGGCATGCAAGACTTTCATTATGCAAGCGAATATATCAACTGTGGTGCAGTTTTTCTGTCAAACCAACAGAAACCTACCATCTGCTTCGTGATCCTCCTGTATCGAATTTCCGCGCTCCAAAGTCTCACCTTGACTTGAAGAATATACTGAAGGAGGTGCACTAGCATCATCTATGTCATGCACAGAAAACTCAAATCAGACTTCACAAGACAAGCACAAGCATAAACAAAAAAATAAGACGAAGAGTTATGGTGGTTAACCATTTCAGCAGGGTGGTATCTAGCATATTGCAGACCATTTAAAAATATAACAGTAAAAGCTTCTACAACCAATACAAGTGTCACACAATACAGTGTTATTGATGGAATTAGGTAGCTTTGCGCAAGGAAAAAAAAACATATCATACAGAGTTATCTTGTCAAACTCGGAATGCTATGCTGGCCCTGTACAACAAGCCAACCTTCTAGACCCCCCTCCCATAAACAAACGGATAAAAGGAAAACGAAAAAAAAAACCACAAAAGCTTATAATTTCAACCATTTTATATCATAAAGGGGGGCTTACTTTGTTGCACTAAACAAGTTAGACTTAAACAACACTATGGCGGTCCGTTCTCTTATTTGAACACAATTGTAAGCTACTACAAACAACATACATCCTATTATGGCCCCACTTTCAGAATATCAATACAAGCTAAACTTGATCATTTGTCGAAACAATTCTTTTTATTTATTTTTTTAACTAGCGATCACACTTGCAAAAGAAACAAGGATTTACTCCTAGGATAAAGAATATGGAGAGTCAAACTAGGCCAGCTGCTAAATTCCTAATTTGAGCTTGCAATTCTCAACCCCAACAGATGATGTAAATTCTTCTCCTATCACCCATTTTTTACAAGCTCTCTAAATGGCACCTATGAAAATGTCAAAATTCTCTGTTACATTTCATGTGCCATCTATTATTCCCACCCTCTGTCATATTTGCGAACCTAGGATTTACAAATATTTATTACAAACAAGGTTGCAAGCCACAATTAATGACGCGTCAGTGTGATGGAAATTCAAGACTTCTCAATTCTTACCAGAGTGGCAAACTGAAAACATAGACTTTTTTTTTTCAAACTAATACATTCAAGTAAATTGGCCTCCGCTCTAGTGAAGTTCTTGCTTTGCCCCGACTCATTAGAAATTCCCTTCGGATGATAAAATGGCAACACGTGACTAGATGTAAA
>ONZK01001023.1:36384-47611 GCA_900322385.1 Pharnaceum exiguum | reverse complement strand
CCCCCCCCCCCCCCCCCCATATCACTTCCTTCCACCAATGTACCCCCATCATCTCCCATCTCCACCCCCTTTCTCTCCCTCAAACCACGCAACCCAATTCCTTACACCAATACTTATTGCTACAGTAAATCTTCGATCCCATAATCCATTCCTCCAGAAATCCCTCCCAATGATCATTAATTTAGTTTTCTGAAGACATCATTTGTTTCCCAACAATGATCAATGCCATTCTAACTTTCTCTCACTCACTTCCATAATTTGACTACTGCACTCAAGTAATCAACGAAAACTGGCCAAAATTGACCAGAATAATCTTTACTTCAATAATCACTACTGAAACTAAAACTCACATTGTGCCCATTGATTTACATTTTGACTTGAAAATTCAACAGTTCAAAAAAAAATACATGTATAGTAAATGCTCAAAAATTACACTATCAATACTTTAAACTTTTGGTGTATGTGTTTGAGTAGGAATCATTCCCATCCATTAGATTAAAGATTATGCCAAACTATCCAATGGACAAATAATTGTACACGAAAAGAATATCCACCAAAGCTACCTAGCCGTACCTTGGAGACATCCCTACGGAGCTTATTGACCGTGTTAGTCAAAATGCTATTCTCTTTCAACAAGCTCTCCTACAATTCACAAACGAGCGTAGACAAATAAATAAATGACAGTGAAAATGAGAATAAATAAATGTGAAAAGTCAAGACAGACAGACAGACCTTCTCTCGGTCAGCGCGGGCAAGGCGGTCAGAGGCGTCGGAGAGAGAAGAGTCAAGGGATTCGATCTGAGACTGGAGGTCAGCGATGATATCCTCCTTGTCTGTGAGCTGGGCGCGGAGGACGGACGCTTCTGATTCGAGGGCGGAGACACGTGTTGATAGGGCAATGGAGGTGATTTTCCGGGCTACGTCTAGCTGGGCGAATGGGTCGGAGGGCAGTACTTGTAACACTTCGTCTGGAAGATCAAACTCGTTTGATGATGTCCCCATTATTCTGCTTTTTAATTTTATAATTCGTCTTTTGGTTTGGTCTCGTTTTGCGTGTACTGTCTATTGTCTAATCGTTTATCTACTCTCTGTGTCACCCCTGTCTGAGTGTGTATTTGCTGTTTCCTTTTTAGTTTAGGTAAGCTGTTTTGTTTTGTTTCTTTGTCTCTTGTGTATGTATGTGTTTCTTCTCTTCCTCATGTCTATGTGGCTGATGTTTGGCGATGTTAGTGAGTAACGTGTGGTTGGTAACTTGGTATGAGGATATTAGTGAAAGAGAATGGATAAGCAAAGTGCCAATTGCCAAAGACAAACGGTCAACAACTCAAAAGTGCATGTTAATGGTTTACCAACAACAACAACTCAGTCGAAGACGAATCTCATCTCGAATGGGGTACAGAAAAGGTCTACACCTAGTAATCGGGTCAGTTAGACGGGTTTTGAGTTCGGTCTTTTTCGAGATTGTAATTTTCGTATCCGGTCGGTTTTGCACGTTTTGTTTTGTTCGATAAAAATATTATTTTATCAATCTTTTATAATATTTAAAAAAAATTAAAAAATACTATTTTATTATACTTTAATAAAATTGAAATTGTAACATTTACACTTAATAATATTTTATTGGACAAACGGATCGTTTCGGTCGGTTTCGGTTTCAACACAAATTTTACCGGGTTTCTCGGGTTCAGTCATTTTCGGGTTCAGGTCGAGCTTTTTGTGTTTATGACCCAGTTTTTTTTGGGTCGGTCTCTTGTTTTATTAACAACTGCGTTATGCAGCCAAATTAAGAGCTTTGGTCTCTGTAAGTACTCAATGAGTACGCTAGGATACTAGCAAATTTTTGATAACCCGTCAACCCGAATCAACTTCAAACTTCATGTAAAAAACTGACAAAAAAGAAGAAGAGAAAAACGATTTTCTGTTCGACTTGCATGTGTTAAGCATGCCGCCAGCGTTCATCCTGAGCCAGAATCAAACTCTCCATGAGATTCCTAGTTGTAGGACTTCTAACTTAAAGGATTGCATTCCTCTATCTATACGGAATTCGTAGAGAAAGGGGATGCGCAATTGTCTTTCATTCCAAGGCTTTTCTCCATACCCTTCGTACGCTTCGCTCCAAAAATGAACTGAATCAGAGGTCCTTGTGACCTCGGCCTCATGCTTTGATTGCTTCAATCCTTGCTAAGCCTGTCGTGAACAAATCGTGAACAAATCAGATCGGAATTCAAGAATGATAGTAAATTTCTATCGGGTCTAAGGAGGTCTGATGTACGCAGCCTTATCCCGAAAATCGAGAGACGGTTTTCAGAATATGTAATGGTTTACCAGTGTATCAAAACTGCGTAGTTTTTTCACCAAAAGAAAAGTGCATAGTTTGTGGTTTAGATGACTTCTCTAAAAGTGAAAAAAAAAACACTTCTATTTTTTTCGTAAAAGATACATCAAAAATTCTCTAATTCTTAGGTACACCTGGTGTACGTTTACACCAGGTGTTTTTTGTAAGGCATTTCAACAAATATCACTAGTCACATTTTTCATGACATTAGTCAGTCTCTTTATAATTAGTTATAAATTCACCGGGTGGTTTAGATGACTTCTCTAAATCACATTTTCCACATACTCCATATCATGTAGATTGTTTTCCGAAGTAGAACATAATCCCGTTTTTTTCCAGAATTTATAAAAGTCGTTTAATAAAAGTAAGGGCTTATTTGTTTTCGTTTTTTAAAGCTATTTTTCCCATTATTTAAACAAAAAAAAAACATTTTTTTTCCCATAATTGGTGTTTGGTTGAAAAGGGTGAAAACAGTTTTTTTCATAAACAGAAACAGAAAAATAGAAAAATCAACGGATTTTTCACCATGTACCCCTGAGCTTTGACTTAATTCACCATATACCCAATGTTTTTGAATCTAGTACGAGATACCCTTGAGCTTTCATTTTCTTGCACACGGTACCGAGTGTGCTAACGAAGAGTAAACGGCGTTAATTTTTCTGACTTGGCATGCGACTATTGGTCTATTCAAAGATGTTATGACATTTATACCCTTTACTATTAATGTTAGATGATTGATTTATTTATTTTTTTTCTTTTAATTTTATCTAAGTACCCCCCATATCTAGCTATTTCAATTCTCAACATTAAGTCTCTCTCCACCTCCCTGGGCTTCTCTTATGCAGTAGAATTATTTTGGCCAAATGAATGTGTCCTCCTCCAATATACACACAAGAAAGATAAAGTCCAAAAAAACCCCAAAAGCTCACCCATCAAACAAATTCCCCAAAATAATAATGATGGAATTCAACAAATTTTGACCAACAACTAAACTAAATCTGAACAATATTGCACATCACCATCTCTTCCCTCTTTCTTTGCCCAGAACACACCACCTCTACCCAGAACACCACACCACACCAGCAACACCAACACCAAGACCTCACTGCAAAAATAAGACGCCACCAACATCATAACAAAAACAAAACGCCACCACCCAACCACGCCGGCGACAACCCATCTCGGTATTACCTCACCACGGAAAATCAAACCAACCTTACATTCGCAACTTTAGCAACCAAAGCCCACTCAAACTCCACCGATCTATGGCCACCCAAACCCATCACCCCGAGCCTTATCACTTCTCCAACCCGCAGTCCAAACCCACCCATTTTTCACCATGGCACCTTGGCCTCTCTCTCCGCCGCAACAGTCACCACTCACTCTCCCCGACCTCTCTCCTTTCCCAGATCTGAAAACGACTCTCTCTCCCCCAAATCGACACACTCTCTCTCCTTTGAATCGGGTCGCGGCGACCCGTTTACTTGCTCGTTGACAGCCACTCTTTGTGGGTCACTCGACACGAGGCCATTTGGACTAGAATTGTTGTTTTTGTGCTTGGTATGTCGGTTGTTTGGTTGTGGTGCTGAGTATGTCGGTTGTTTGGTTGTGGTGGTGAATGGTTGTGTCGGGTGTTTGGTTATGGTTGTGTGAATGTGATGGTTTATTAGTGTACTGAAGAAACACAATGTTGGGTGAATTGGCCTACTGGGTAATGTTGGTTCTTGGCTGAACAGGGGAAAAAAAGAAGAAAAAAGTTTTTTTTTTGAAGAACAATGGGTTAAGTGATAAGATTAAAGAATTGGAGAATATTAGTCAACAAGGGCAATTTTGTCATTTGTCGGTCAAACTAGACAGAGTTAGTAACGGTGGGTATTGTGTGAACAAAATCAAAAACTTAGGGGTATCCTGTACTGGATTCAAAAACATTGGGTATATGGTGAATTAAGTCAAAGCTTAGGGGTACATGGTGAAAAATCTGAAATTTATCACTTTCAGAAACACTAAAATCATTTCTATGCATATATCATGTAAAAAAAAACGTCAACAATCTCTACTAAATGGTAGACTATGTACCAATCAAGAACGTGGGTATAATGGTACTGCTCTACACTATGCGAACCGGCCCTTCCACATGTTAGTGGCTTAAACCTTTTTTTTTATATTGTTTTTCTCTTCCAACAATTGCTAGTCCAGGCAAATACTAGACAATTCATTCGCATGCATGAGATTGAGAGCAACATATAGTTGGTACTTGGTACCAGTCCATGCACAACCTTTCAAGGGATAGTACTAGGAGCCTAAGTACTACTCCATAATATAATAAAAACAACGAAGACAAGTTACAAGAAAATCCCAAACACCACATTTTATAATTGTTTACAAAATCAGTTTTTGCTGGCATATAAACAAACACCATTTATTTTTAAAAGTGTTTTTAAAATCAAAGAAATGGAAAAACTATTTTTTTTGTTTTCTTAAACAAAAACAAAATAAATGATGCCAAACGCTACCTAATTTGGCAAATATTGAATCCATTTTGTACTAAAACTCAAATCACATGCCCAAGAACAATTGGGCATGTACACAAAAGATGACCAATATCCTCACTATAATTGTTGAATAAGGGACATAAATTATTAGGTATAATGTGTCGAT
This sequence comes from Pharnaceum exiguum, assembly GCA_900322385.1. Classification (NCBI taxonomy): domain Eukaryota; kingdom Viridiplantae; phylum Streptophyta; class Magnoliopsida; order Caryophyllales; family Molluginaceae; genus Pharnaceum; species Pharnaceum exiguum. The sequence continues at coordinate 42,618 of ONZK01001023.1, read as the reverse complement.
AACATAATTCCGTAGAAGTAGACAAAAAATTTAAAAATAACTGCCATAACCATGTTTGTAATTTTGATTAGCCATGTTGCAGTTTTCACTGAAAACTGGCCATCCGGTGTTAAACCTCATATAATATCATCAGAACAACTAATGTGAGTAATAGGAATTCCTTTAATTATTTCAATTATATGGCCATGTACCAAAGAATTAATAAATGGTATATTCCAAGTTCTGTTAGGGAGAATACAGTCAGAAACCTTTAATGAAATATCAATTAACTAGCATTCATATTCAAGTGATCTAAAAGAGACGTGGGTAATGCCAAATTATCCATTCAAAAACTGCTGGAAGAACCCATACCAACCTTCCATCGAATTCCTTACCGAAGGAAATCCCTTTCTTTAAGGATAGTTCTCAAAATCCATGAATATGTAGGTTTACACTTGTATTCAAAAAGAGTTTTACGGAAGTTCACAATCTGGCCAGATTGTTTACAGAAAAAATCTAGCATACGTTGTAGTCTGCTACAGGTTTCCTGTTTAGCTCTACAGAACAGTTAGCTATCATCTACAACAACAACAACAGTCCCAGTATAATCCCATCTAATAAGCTATCATATGCAAACATTAAACAATGAATTGGGGTTAAATTGTGGCCTAATTTAATATCAATACCACTATTTTGCTGTTGTGAGGCCTGAAGAAGTCTTGAAATAAAAACTTCCATACGTAAATAAAGAGATACGGAGATAATAGATCTCCTGACGTAAACCTCTACTCGGTCTAATAAGACCTTCCGATTGGCCATTTAAAATTAAAGAGTATGAAACCGATTTAATGCATCGTTCAATCCATTGTACCCATTTAAGAGGGAAACCATAACTACGAAGGACGTGGAGAAGAAAATCACATTCGATTATATCGTACGCTTTTTCCATATCCAATTTTATTGCGCACCAACCAATTTTGTCTTTAGAAGTCCTAAAGTTATGTAGAATTTCTTGAACAATTAAAATATTATCTTAGTAAAGCTCTATTAGGGATAAACGCCACCTGAAGGGACTAACAAGTTTCTCTAGAATGGGTCGCATTATGTTGACTAAGATTTTTGAAATTATCTTATAAAAAAAATTATAGAGACTAATTGGTCGATAGTGGCTAGTAAGCTCTGGATTCTCTATTTTCGGAATCAGTGTAATGAATGTATGGTTTAGTTCTGACAACAGGATTCCTCTTTCAAATAAAATTAAAGTTCAACAAGTTGGACTATTTCTTTGTCTATTATATACCAATAATATTTAAAGAAGGCTGCAGAAAAACCATTTGGCCCAGGTGCTTTATCTAGGATAATTTGAAAGACAACATTTTTAATTTCTTGATAAGTAACCGGTTTAAAAAATTCCAAACTTTAATCATTTGAATTTTTGTGTCGAAATTTTTTCAAGTGTTAGCGATCTTAATTGATTATTCACCGATTTGAATCTATTTGAATAATCATCAACAATTTTTTAAACAATTTGGTTTTTCTCTCTTAGCCATGAGCCATTGCTTTTAAGTTTTCCTATGTATAATTTCCGCCGTCTTGCCTTATACTTGTTGTGGAAAAAACGAGAATGTCTTTCCCCCTTAGTGAGCCGTTGCTTTCGACTACAAGCTCCCCAAAATTTTCTATTAAACAAGAGATATTTCTCTCTTTGTTTGAGAAGTCGTTCATAAATGATATTTGCTTGTCGATCATGGATGCATGTTTTAGATTAACCGTTATTGAAAAATTTCTAATTTTTGGGCGTTAGAGTTCAAGTTTCCTATGATGAAATTGAAATCTATTTCGATGCCAATTTTTGAGTTCTATTTTCTTTCTTAGTTTCTGTATAGTAGCAAACATGGGGCTTCATCTTATATTTTGTCTCCATACTTTCTACACTATCTCATGTGATTCTCTATTTTTAGACCACGCAAAATTAAATCTGAAAGGTTTGTTGATAAAATTCTGAGGTGGGTTTGTAGACATTATAATTACGGTATGATCAGAACAAGAGAACGGATTTTTTTTTTTTTTATCAAAAATCTTGGATACAGATCTTTCCATAACCTTTTTTTTTTTGGTGTAAGATCTTTCCATAACCTTGAGGAAACTACTATGTCCAATTTTTCAAAAATTAAATTACCCGTTATTTTATTTTTCCATATAAATCGATAGCCTTCTTAATCTACCACTATACTGTTAGTATTATTCAAGAAATAATTAAGGATCTTAAATCTTGAACTATGAGGTAGTAAGCCTCCTAACGTATCTGTTGGGGTCAGAATTTCATTAAGATCACTTGTGGCCATGAGTTTGCTAGGTGCGTGAGATCATTGGAGAAACTACGTTTTTTGGTTACTTGTGATGGGGCATAAGTGCATAATAAAAACGTTTTTTCATTAATAGTAAGATCTTCAAAAAGCAATAGGAAAAATCGTTCGTGCTTCCACAAGACTTGGATATTAAACGTTGATGAGTCGTTCCAGAGGAGTCAAAGCCCACCCCAATGACTAGGAATGGCAATGGGGCGGGGATGAGGCGATATAGCCTAAACTATCCCTGACCCACCAAAAAAAAATCTTCCACCATCTCCGCCCCATCACCCATTGCGGGTCAAGATTTCAAAAACATCCCCACCCCACCAACCACTATATGCACCACCATCCCTGTCCCAACTAGGCGGTGGCGGGGCGATATTAACTTACATCCATCTAAGTATTATTTTTAGTATAATATTACACGAAAAAATGATATTTGAGTTATAATTTCGTTATTTGTTCAAAAATTTGTTATATTTCAATTATAAAATTAGGCAGCGCGGTTGGGGCGGGAACTATTTGAAAACCGTCCCCGCCCCACCACCCATGGCGGTTTTGGAAATCAAAACCATCCTCGTCCCACCACGCACCAAATCCACCTTTATCCCCGCCCCAACTAGGGCGGTGGCGGGGCAGTATCCACTTAAACGCCCCATTGCCATCCCTACCAATGACCATTAGGTGATGCAATTTGAACATTTTCATAACCAAAATGGTGGATTAATCTTAGTGTTTGACTTTCATAGATAATTGTTTCTGACAGAAAAATAAGATCTGGGTTGTGCAATTTTTCTAAGTAGTATAATTCACTTCTAAATTCAGGCTTCCTAGCGCCCCGAACATTTCAAGATAATACTTTCATTTAAATTACATGTAAAGGGAATCATAACACGATATTATGCTAAAAATAGTCGAAACGCATACCAAAATTGTGACTTTAAGTCAAGTAAGACAAGAGTAAAGGTCAAAAAATATAGGCAATGCAGAAAACAATGGAAAACAGTTCGACAGAAAATTCACAGGAAGTAAACAAAGCCTGTGCAAATATGAGGGAAAAGAACAACTAATAGGAAACTGAAAGTAGCCACAATGAAATATGAATAGCACAGGTCGATAAAATTGGCGATGAGTAAAAATACTCAGGTCGAGAGAATGATCCAATGGGTATAAATAACCAGTTCAAAAAATGGAAAAAATATATTCAAGATAAGGTCGCATAGTGGATAGCAGAAAGATATCCTCGCTTAAAAATATCCATGCAAACAAATTTAGCAGAGCAAGAACAGTTGAGGTGTATTAGCTTGACATGGTCAAAAACTCACAAGTAAAGGACAGAAATATAAGCATTTTTTCATCATTGCAGTTTACCATAAATGGATAAAGTGATAGCTGCCACAATGACTGTCGAGTTACAATAGACAATATATTTGGCAATGAGTAATAATACTCGGGTCGAACAAATGATCCAATGGGTGTAAACACCCAGTTCAAGTAGCATCATGACCGTGAGTCATAAAAATAGGCATTCAATCATTAAGGAAGCCATGTTGAGAAAGGGATAAAAACACATTAGTTGTCATTGATACAAACTGGTGGAGACAAGGGTAACATGCTCACAACCACTAGTAGGAGGGGCATAACAGTAGGGGTAAATCTGAACTATTAAACTTAAGGAAATACATGATACCATCCGTAGAATGCCAAAAATAGAAAACAAAAACAATTGAATGACAGCATAACATAAACAAACCTCCATACTTCATTTATGGAAAGAAAAGTAACAAAAGGCCTAGAAAATACTGGAACCAAGGAACAAACCAAAGCATTCCAAAAGCCAACGAACAAAGAAACACCAAGATTACATAGACAAGATAGAATAAGTGTGGAGTAGACTACAATTCTGGAAGAGGTCAAGCATATTAAGCCATGCATATGGAGTGTACCAGTTACAACAAGTCACTAGACAAGAAATTAGACGGTTAGTATTCATAAACACCAAGCAATGAAACCAAACAGGGTCAAACACAAGATGAAACAATCTCCATGTCCATGTTTCATTGAGTAAGGTATAGGACAAAAAAACAAAGTCGGAAGAAGTTCCATAACAGATTGGAGGAATACTCAAATTCAGATTTCGGGATGTAGCAAACTCGAAACAAGAAACAAGTGTGATCCTCAGAGACAACTCTCCTGCAGGGGACATTTAAAGTCACCTTAGGAACATTGATAAAATTAAGTCTAACTCACCTCCCATCATCAAATTGAAAGGAGTAAACATAATAAATAACAACATAAAGAGTGCACAAGAAATTAGCTAACTGTGTGAGTGTGTTACAACCATGGATTGACCAAGTACTACCTTAATAAGCTCCAAATATTCTTCACTAAAACACAAGGCTAAAACAATTATCATAAACATGATTGCTTTTATAAAAACAACAAGGCATTTAGTTTAATTTCTATAAGAAAAGTTGTCTAACCAAGGTAATACCCGTAGTACTTAAGATAAATACAGTAATTACTAGAAATAAGGAGTAATTTAACATATAGCAAAAGAAATTTAACTAGCTTAATGAAACAAATAGCTATGGGACTCAACCAACTCTGTTCATAGGAATGAGTCAGAAACTTTCTCATTTAGCAATACCAAGCAATTCCACCAAGAAAATCCAAAGTGAAACTATTAAAAAATAAGAACTTAGACCAACTAAAAATATCCATCACTAAAGTGCACCATCGGCAATTTGTGCAAATATAAAACAATAGTATCAGTTAAGGAAACAATCTTCTAGAACATAAAGAGTGAAAATGACAAACTGTAGAACTCATCATAATATGCAAACTGAAATAAAGCTCCAAAAGAATACTAAGAGAAAAGAAAACAATAAGGATCATGACTGATAAGTAAACAAGGATAAGAATCTAAAAGAGTCATAGACAAAAGGGTAAATAAACAGTAGATCTTGGGTGAAAACGGAGAATTCAGGTTTTCAGTAACATATAGATCGGTATGGGAAGGATAAACCCGGGAAAAATGGTGTTGGTAAAACGCAATGAATAATAGTGAGATGAAAGTAATGAGAGGCTGAAGAAAGAAGAGCGACCCTCCCAACCATCTTCGATTTGCCAAGTATGAACTACTCCCTGCCATTGTTGTGCCAGATGGCTTAGATGCTCTTCAAAAGAAATCTGAGATCCATTGATGATTTCTTCAATATCCAAAAATCCCAATCTAAATACTGTAGATGCAAGGGTATTGTTTGCAGAACAAGTCTTTATTATTGGACTAAAGTAGTTGAATTTTTGAGTAGTTGTGAACTGTGAGGTAGTCGATATTGTAGAAAAAAATACTCATTATTATTTGGACTGATCGAATAAGAACTCAAGTAGATTGAACAAATAAGATCATTGTTAAACAAAAATGATGGAGTTAGATCTAAATCAAGATAAAAAAAGGCAGGGAGCAAAGGACGTTGGTGTTTAGGCTTAGAAGTTTCAAGGTTGGGAGGGTCAGGGGGTCAGTGTTTTCGTTTTTTCATTTAGGCTCTTATTTTTATGTAAGTGTCGATAAGTTTATTTCAATTTTATTCAATTTAATTTAAGAGTTTATAACTAGAAGTAATTTCAATTTTATTGAGTTATGGCAAAAAAAAAAGGAGCATGAATACTCACATGGGCCCTATTTTTTTCACCTTATAAAAACTTATTTTTAGTTCAGTTTAGTACAGTTTTTGTAACACCCCGATGGGTACCCTCGACTAAACATAATAAATAATGCAATATAATAATAGAAATGAATATAATTATAGTAGAGCCTTCGAGCTTCTACCCCAAAGTTCCCCAACAGGCGTCACTGCAACATAAGTCTATCCATACAATCCCTATAATATTGCATGACTAG
>ONZK01001023.1:11765-22034 GCA_900322385.1 Pharnaceum exiguum | reverse complement strand
GGTCAACAGCGAGCTCGAGCCGAGCCCGAGCCGGCTCGCCTGTCAAACGAGCCGAGCTTGAGCCTAGGGTACTGTGACTCGGCTCGACTCGTTTTGGCTCGTCTTGTTATTTTTATTATTTTCTATGTATTCTATAAATATTTAGAATCAATAAATAAGTGATGTGAGTCAAATTTTAAGTTAATATTTAAATATTAACAAAAACAACAACAACAACAACAACAATCGAGTGTAAATCCCCATTAAATGGGGGTACTCGGGTCAGGATGTACGCAACCTTACCCCCGTTTAAGAAAACAGAGAGGTTGTTTCCAAGATTGACCAATTGCTGCATTGAAGTATTGACTTCCAACAACTTCACCAAAAATAAGAAGTATTCGAAGGTTTTCATAGCCATTTTGCTATAGTCCATAATCACCTAAAGTTGAAAGATGGAGATAACTCTTTCAACTTCATAGGCACTAGACCAAAAATAACAAGACGAGCCAAAACGAATTTTAGTAAATTTTAGTAATTTATTATCTAGTAAATTTTATGAATTTATATTAAAATATTTTTTTAAAAAAGTAAAATTGTCTTAATTAAGGCTGGCTCGCATCAGGCTCAAGCCCGGGTCGAAGTTAAAACGAGCCGAGCCCGAGCCTCATGTTTTCCGGCTCGTCGAGTTTCAAGCCAAGCCCGAGACGAGCCTTATGATAGGCGAGCCGAGCCCGAGCCCTAGGCCGCTCGAGCTCGACTCGGCTCGTTTACACCCCTATTTGAATCTGGTACGGGGTACCCTTGAGTATGTAGCGATAAACCCCTCAACTAACGAGGGGGATCAGTATACTTATTTTGACGCGGTATGTGATTATTACTTTCGCTGAAAGCTGGTGCATATCTCTGCTTAGGTTCTTTACTTGTTTTTCCTTCATGTTTCCCTTTATTGCCCCCCCCCCCTCTTCGCCTATTCTCCTTTCCGCATCTCTCTTTCTCTCTCATTTAACTCCTAATTACACCATTAACAATCCCAAAACGACATCGATCCTCACCCTCCCAACTGCATCCACTTAACACCGTCACTCTTTCAATGGGAAATGTTGTCATTCAAGTCTCTCATTAGAATGGTGCTGGTGGTAATGGGTTTATTGTGCAAAAATTAAGAAGCTCAAGGGTGCCTTATACCAGATTCGATATTATGGGTATATAGTGAATTTAGCCAACCCTCATGGGTATATGTGAAAAATCCGCAATAAAATGGATGAAAACAAAATCTAGTAGAGCTTCAAAACTTCTACCGTCAAATCCCAAATAAGTGTTACTGTAATATGTAGGGTGATTAGACCCAAAAGACATACTAAGTAGAAGAAAACAAAAGATAATATCCAACAAACCATAATCATAATTAAGTATCAATAACCCAATAGCATATATGATCTAGACAACTATTATAACTGAATCATAATTCATTATAGTCGTACTCTCACATGAGTTGACATAGGCAGAACAAGAATCTAGCTTAACCTGCAAAAATATCAACAATGAAAGGGGTGAATTTTGCAGAAGTTAGTAACCCATATTAACTATACAGTACCACAATCACATACCTTGCGCTCAGCTCAATAAGCAAGCAAAAGCTTTAAATCATCTAGCATGCTTCACACCACATAGATACACTTGTGGATAACCGTAATGTATCATATCATATACTCATCAGAATAGTACATACAATCTGTTTCAAAAGTAAATCTCGCAGATAAGCTTTATAGTAAGGAAAGCAAACTTCCTTGACAACATAAGTTTAAAAGTACCATGATAAGTCCCTCATGCATGCAATCCATCAAACGAGTCTAGTATGATTATGTCCTTTCTAGAATCCCTACCGCACTGTTCATGCTAGGAGACGACAAAGTCTTACAATGACACACACTCAAGCGCAAGAGAATGTCTGCAAGCCCGAAGGCCAAAATTTCCCAGTACATTCAATTCCCTTAGATTTAAGGCCCAGATTGGCCAACAAATGGACGCCTTTACATTAGATAACTTACTTTTCAATTTAAAATGTTTACGATTAGGATAAAGGTTCAAAGTACGAATAAAGGCTCGACCATTATCCATTATTGATTTTAACCATTGGAACGAAGTGCAACCCACTCTTGTCCTTTTAAAACTAATATCGTCATCATTGGTTAAAGAAGTCATCACAAGGCAATAATGAAAAATAACCATCATAAGGCATAGTAAGTTACTCAACTGACAAAACAACGATAATCATGCATATTGATGTCAACAACAACCGAGCGTTAATCCCCATTCAATTGGGGTACTCGGGGTCAGGATGTATGCAACCATACCCATGTTTAAGAAAACAGAGAAGTTGTTTACGAGTATATTTTTTTTCAAATAAAGTTAGTATATTCTTCATACAATTTAATAAATCACAATAATCATCAACATCGATGTCATGTAACACCCTCAGTAGGGGGCGATATATTTAATACAAAATAGACAATAATAATATATGAAATCTAAAATAGAGACAACAGAGCTTCTACCCACAATCCCTACCAAAGGTATTACTTACATAAAATAAGAATAATCCCATTATCAATCTATGTGATCTAAACTAATTTACATAATAACCGTACATCAAGTTCGTCCTCGCAATTTCATTGACCCATCCCACGAATACCTGCGAAACTCAATCTTCTCGCCGGCAAATCCACCACCGGATCACAGAAGGTGACTAGTCAGTCACAGAAGTAATTACAATCACTGCATGTCACACATTTAGCACAACTCACCTTTACAGTTCAAGCATGCAACATAAATGTGACAATAAAAGAAACACATAACATGCGATCACCCAATATAAATATCATACATAAATAAAAGTAGCGGAAGCATTAAAGATCAATGGAGGAGTACTTGTACCTAATTCTTAATCATTTATCTTGGGTTTTGGGAAGCGAACACCTTAATCATAAAGCGGAATCCCCCATGATAGGATCCCTCGTGGCCGGCACCATACATACATAGTCTTAGTGTGCACACCTATCCTAGTTAGGGTCCCACTATAGGGCATACGAAATTGTTTTAAGGTTCGATTTGGGACTTGGGAACGTGAGCAGCAAGTGACCAACAATTCGATAACTCGAGTGAGGGAAGTGTAACAATTCTTTCTCGATCACTTGTAAAACAGAGATGTGAAACTAGCCCAGGGGCTTGCCGGGGAGAGCCCCTCCAATGCTTAAGTCAGACAAATGACATGAAATCGTAAAGTCAGAGTGTAGTTTGTGAGAATAAGTAAGCGTATATGAGCGTACCTCTTTACTGCTAGGCTAAGCGTTTTATGAGCGATGTGGGACAAACTTCCTTCTTTTCACAAGTAACGAATTTTGGTCGGCCGTATCTTTTTATATCCTCTCGTAGAGGTCGTTCAACTCGTCCCTGTATAAAGTGTGAATTTTTTTTTTATACCACGAAGGTATATAAGCCCCGACGTAGAGGTCTTGTTCGACCTCTCGTTATAGAGAAGTTAATGAACAACTCGTCCCTATAGGGTGAATATGTTTTTTATCCTACGAAGTGACATAAGCCCCGTTGAAGAGGTTTTATTTGACCTCTCGTTATAGAGAAGTTAACGATCAACTCGTCCCGATATAGGCTGAGAATATTTTTTTAATCCCACGAAGGACATAAACCCCGCTTTAGAAGTTTTATTTAACCTCTCGTCATTGAGAAGTTAACGATCAACTCGTCCCGATATAGGGTGCAATTTTTTTTAAACTCCCACGAAGGGACATAAGCCCCGCTTTAGAGGTTTTATTTGACCTCTCATTTTAGAGAAGTTAACGATCAACTCATCCTGATATAGGGTGAGAATTTTTTTATCCCACGAAGAGACATAAGCCCCGTTATAGAGGTTTTATTGGCCTCTCGTTATAGAGAGCCTAATCTCGTTTGTTAACCGCATATGTTAGTCCGAAATACTCGGACACAATTTTTTCTTCACTGACAATGATTTTTAGAAATCCCCCTCGAGCTCCCAACAACTTTTTTGGAGGCCGTAGATGAAGTTACGTTTTCTTCATAGATGTCCAGGCAACTAAGTTGTCCGACTAAATAATAAGTTCGGGAAGTTAAGTTACCCGAGATATTCGAGTTGCTATGTTACCCGAGTTATTCGAGTTATTGTATTACTCGAGTTTTACAAGTTGTTATGTTACCCGAACTATTAAAAAAAAAGTTTAGGTTACTCGAACTGTTAAAAAATAAAGTTACCCGAAATGTTAAAAAATAAGTTCGAGAACTACTAGAAGTTAAGCTACCCAAACTGTTAAAAAATAAGTTTGAGAACTACTAGAAATTAAGCTACCTAAATTGTTAAAAAAAAGTTCGAGAACTATTAGAATTTAAACTACCCGAATTGTTAAAAAATAATTTCGAGAACTACTAGAAGTTAAGTTACCCGAATAATTAAAAAAATATGTTCGAGAACTACTAGAAATTTATCTACCCGAACTGTAAAAATATACGTTCGAGAACTATTAGAAGTTAACACTAGTACAAAAACGTAGATCTTTGTTGTTCACTATTCATGCTAATTTAGGTGTTTGACAAATCTTGAAAGCAGATTTTCATGTCATTGTCGTGTTTGCGCGAAGCATATGTGTGTGTGTTTGTATGTGAATTTTCTTACTATGCTAGAACTGATCCAATAGAGATTGATTTGGGTAGTCTAGCTGAATTTATTTTGACGGAAGAATGTCGAAGTAAAACTGAAAGAAAACATGCAAGATTTGGGGCTTATATTGTAGCTATATGCTGTTTTAGAATGAAATCTGAATTTTTATTTTAGTTTTCCCTCCTTTTTGTCATTCCTTCTTACTGCCCCATTTGTCTACTATTATTGTATTATGTGCTTATAGTTCATTTTTTTGTTAATTGTTATTTGGCAGGCTACTTTTGAGTTTGCCGTGTTACTTCTTCAAAAGGGGATCATTAAAGGTGCAAAAAATAAAAGAAGTCGAGGTCAAGTGCTTATGCTTTTGTAATAGGTTTTATGTAAATTCGTTGAGGAACCCTTGAGTCATTCAATAATTTCGGTTATAACTTAGAAACACATGTAATTTTGTAATCGTTTGAAAATTATATAATGCAGTGGTTTCCTTTTTCAATGAGGTTATTTTAGTGCTATCATAATTGAGCAGGCTTTTCATAGATTGAGCTGGCATTGAAAGCCACCATTTTTTATTATTAAAAGAAAAACATGCGTCAGTTATCTTGATAAGACTGACGCAGAAAAACTGTCTCTGCATCAGTTGTCCTCCTTACAAGTGACGCAGGATTTACATTGTGCGTCAGTTTTATGAGCAAAATTGACGCACAATTAAATTTTTAGCGTCAGTTATCTACAAAAACTGAGGCACAGTTTTGTAAAACATGCGTCAGTTTGTATCAAAAACCGACGTGAATATTGGCATCGGTTTCGTAAAAACCGACGCCAATATCTACGTCTGACGGATCTTCGTCGGTAGTCAAGAGGAATATAACCGACGTAACTTTTAGTAAAAAACCGACGTAGACCCACTGATTTGTACTAGTGACTTCAGCTACCCGAACTGTTGAAAAATATGTTCGATAACTATTAGAAGTTAAGTTACCCAAACCATTAAAAATTAATTTCGGAAAGTTGTGTTACCCGCCGTGTGTAACCTACTCCGATCGCTCCGCACGTATTACGTCTGGATTAATGATACTATACTTAGGATTATGGGCCGCCGCACAATCTCTTCGCCAGTCCTTCATCTTGACTTTCACTTGTCACACCATGTGAGAGATGGTGTTATGTGGTCATGAAAAGACTTGCGGTAGATTGCTCTTGATTCCTCTAAACATTTGTTGCCCACTACACCCAACTTTTAATTTAGCATCCCGGTATTCGTCGTCCGTGTAACTCAAGTTACCCAATAAACCGAATAATGCAGTTTTCGTTCTCTGTTTTCATAGTCAGTGGAACTCAACTTACCCATTAAACCGGATTACTCGGTATCCGTTCTCCGGTATTTGTAGTCCATGTAACTCAAGTTACCCATTAAACCGAATAATTCGATATCCGCTCTCCGGTATTCGTAGTCAGTGTAACTCAAGCTACCCATTAAACTGGATAACATGGTATTAGTTCTTCGGTATATAAAAAGTTAACAAGTGCGAAACCTCATACCAAATATTATTTAGCGATGCCCGAAAAGTCCCAACACGTAGAGTAGGTCTACTAGTGTTTTAGTGGACTTAGGACTGTAAAAATAATTACTCCAGCCTCTTATACTCCCAAGTCCTGACAAACCTGTACTCATTTCTTTGAATATAGATTGGACTGTACTGATAAGAGCTCTTTTTTTGCTGCAAGGTGCATACTCTTCATCCAGGCACACAATAGTCATTTCTCTCCTTTAAATGGTGTAGGCCTTTGACTATTTCATTGGTGACTTGGAGTCATTGTCGTACAAAGGCCAACCAAACAATAACGAGTGTCTGACGAGAGTTGTGCATCATTAGTACTCGACCGGATAAAGAAGACTTTCAGGGGTGAATTTTTTTTTTGTTTGTGCCAGATTTTGCCGTTTGATACGGATGTACGAATTTCTTCTGATGTCAGTCTAGTTACATATACTATTTGAGAGGGTAATGTGGAAAATTATGTTGAGCAACAACCAGAAAATCTCAATGATAGGGGTTACTAAATAACAAAATCAATGTAAAAATTACACTAAGTTTGATACTTGGTACCAGGTCTCACTGACCGGGAAGAAGTCTCTTTTTAACTCACCGTTATACCAGTCAATCGATTTTTTGTTATATCCTCACAGAGAGGTTGTATGGCCCGTCCCGTTATAGGGTTTCATTCCACGAAGGGACACTAGCCTAGTTATAGAGGTCATATTAATTTAACTCTCGTTGTAGAGAGTATAATCTCGTTCTACTACATAAGAACTATAAAGTTTGTTAACCGCCTATCGGGGATACTTAGTTGCCCGGATTTCTCGGTCTGTCTCATACTTTGCCTTCTCGCACTCGAACTTTTTTATAGTTCGTGCTTGAAATTGTCAGTGTCTCCCATACTCAAATTCGTAAGACTCGTTTTCCGATGTCGTTCTTATCATAAGTAATGTTTCGGAAAGGGAGGAAGTGGCGATTAAACCCCCTTACTTATCTCAATCGTGCAATTAGGCCCTTCTACTTTCAATTGCAGCAATTAAACCCCTTAAGTTATTAAAACAGAGTAATTAAACTAGTCTTTCAATTTCCGGCCAATTGATACAATGTTCCTGCCAATACTTACCAGAAAAAGTGACATGGCATTTCATAAAATGAAAAGAAAAGAAAAAATGATTTTTGAATAACTCTATACAGTGTATTTCTTAGGTGTACTGTACGTATACCAAATACCTATACAAAAAACATGACAGTCCACTAGTCGATCTCCCCCTAACTACATCAACTCTCAATCACCGCTAATTCATTCACTCCATGCCGAACTAATGATTTCCACCGTCTCTGATCAACTCTCTCCCCGAAAAGCAGATTGAATCATATTACTCCTGCTTCCACGATTGTTTCCCTAGCAAATCATTATTTCCTAGCATTTTTGAAGAAATATTCAACACTCACAACTCGCACCCATATATGATTCAATACCATACTAAAATACATGCGTAGAATGTTATCTGTTGATAGTTGATAAAGCCATACGGCCATACCCGTTGCTAAGGCTAATTCATATGGGTTGACTTTGGCTAAGATCGATTGATCATGAGTCGCAAATTGCATTTCTTGCACCTGTAAACTCCACTTTTTTTAGACTTCTTTTATCCCTTTTCAAGACCTTGTAGACTCAAGAAAGAGTTGGTTCTGTTGCCAGAATTTACCATGGCTGCCAAGTTGATCTGCTATTAAGCGGCTGATGTTATTATTCATTCTGCTTGATGTAGATAGGGGGAGATCGACAATTTGTATATGTATTTGGTATACATATAGGAGTACAGGACACCTAAGAAATACACTGTATATAGTGCATAGGGTTATTCAAAAATCTGTTTTTTTTTTCCTTTTCATTTTCTTAAATGACATGTCACTTTTCCGGTAAGTATTGGCCAGAAAATTATATTAATTGGCCGGAAATTGAAAGATTAGTTTAATTGCTCTGTTTTAATAACTTAAGGGGTTTAATTGCTACAATTGAAAGCAGAAGGGCCTAATTGCACGATGGAGATAAGTAAGAGGGTTTAATTGCCACTTACGCGTTTGAGAAAGTGATGTGATATTATACTGAGTTACACTCAGCAACCGATCTCAAAGATTGGGTTAACAAGAATGTAAGCCTGAAAAAAATTTCATTGAAATATAAAAATTATACCAAGTTTCATATTTGCCAACCGATCTCAATGATCGGGGCTCACAAAATTTCAAAATACGACGTTCACTCGAAAACAAACATGCGGGAGATGAAGTTCCCGAGATGCACAAACTAGGACTAAGAGATAAAACCCCTTTATTTGATTAGGTAGGAATAAAATGTCGCTTAACTAATCTAGATAAAACATTGCCCGAGGATGAGGTTGTCGTTTTCAGTCGTTTTGTCGTCGAGTATCAGTAAATGGTTCCCGCTGTTTCTCCATCATCATCTCGATCATGTTTATCATTGTTACAATCAAACTTACTTTTTGGAGGTCGTTCAGTTTGACTGTTCTCTCAGGTAGCGATTTAGCTTACACCGCATCTGCCAACTCATCTAACACCCTTTTGAACTCCCGACATTCCTTAGTAGAATGGTCTTTCTCATTGTGATACTCACAAAACTTATTCTGGTTCCGGAAGTGGACCGGTGTTCGGATAAGCTCCGGTCGCTTTAACATGAGGGAATCTTTGATCTCGAACAAAATGTTACGTGACTGAATGCCGAGGCTTTCAGATGGGTGATGAGTGAGAGCAAGAGTAATATATGCGCTACATTAAAACTCCGAGTGTTTGTGTTTCAGTCTAACTCTCTCTCTAGCATAAAGGGCTGTATGCGTTTTCTAATTCTATGTGAATCTGATCAACTAATATTTGGGACAGCCATTAAGCCTTTATATAGATGCTCAAGGCCCATTAAGATAGTGAGTAGTTACTTAAATGTTGGGTAGTTACTTAATATATGTACACTACTCCTAATACGATCATAGCACTTAGTGGGACACTCGGGGAACGATTTTTTGCATCTTGTGTGGCTGTTTGAACATGCCACGTTTTCTTTTTATTTGCACCACCAAATAACCGTCATTGGGTCATGGGAGCGTGGGTTAAATCCACTTTCATTCAGATCAGTAACCGCCAACATCATGGGTTGCACACAACCGCAGGTAACCTTCTAGATAGTGGGTTGAGTGGGCCAAACCACTTCCCTATTTTCAAGCCATGTCTCCTACATCTTTGGGACTAATAATTAGTGGATAAATAATATCCAAAACCGCCAGAAACTGCCGACCATCAGGCATAATTGTCCACAATTGATCCAAGACCGGAGGCAGCACCCATTCATGCGTTTTATGAATCCTTTACTAAATAATTTCCCACTTTAATAATTATTTTATAACATAATGCTATGGATAATTCCCATTTATCACATGTACATAATTGAACCATATAATATAAATTACCAACATAAAATAAATGTATCTGAATAATTATATAAACTATATAATTAATTCAATCCTTCCAATATTTCACGCAATGGACAATGTAGAGTATAATACAACGACACATGTTTAGTGTGAGTTTCCCGTACTCATACATTAATACATATAAGCTCCTTAGCCCTTACGGACAATTAACATAATGGACATGTCCTCGAGTACTTGTCTCGGGACATAGCGTGCGCATTGCGACCTCGCAATCGCATCGCTCGTCAACATTGAACGCTCGCTCGTCTACGAAGCTCGCGTGCTACAATCCACAAAGCGTGTCGACCATGTGTAGACGCCCGGGCCCCGTCGCCTAATGGGAGATCATTAATCCCCGTTCGGTTCAAGGTAAACTTAGTTGTCCACCGCGTGGGTAGGTTTGAATGCTAATGCTTAGGAGTCGCCACCAATTTTATTAAGTATAATATACTATTAGGAAAACAATTGGAAAACCCTTTTTGTATTATTTGCCTTATTATGGCTAGGGTGATATTTGTACAGGAATGTAAAGAAATGCCACTTACTTATTAAGATAAACAAGTAAGGTTTTAACCATAAAAATGTA
>ONZK01001022.1:0-22339 GCA_900322385.1 Pharnaceum exiguum | reverse complement strand
ATAAATAAAAATCAAATAAAGTGGATGGATTAAGAGACTTGATAGTGAAAAACAACTGACCTTGATGGGCCCTTAGAGAGAGAGACTAATAATAACATAAACCACCATAGACCGGTGTTTGGGCAGACGGAATTGATTGGACTGACGCCGACATCCATTGTTGGGTGCCATTATAATCTTGGCCGTCGAGCAAAACTCAACATCAATGGGATTGCCTGTCTGCGACGCTCCAATAATGGTGATGATGAGATTTACCGGCGGGATAGGTTTAATCGTGGTAGTCGGGGTAGTGGCCATGGTGGTGATTGTGCTGAGAAGGATGGCTGTAGACGTAAAAGCTATTAAGAAATGATCAATAAATTGTTTTTTTTTTAAATTAAAACGGATTTTATACACCATTCTATACAAATTATACTGTACACTTAATTATACTATATGTATGAATGTATATAACATAGGGGCATTATTGAACTTAGAAGGAAATACACATAGTCTCGGGAATACAAGCAACTTTCATCATCAACTCAGATTTATTAACTGCAATTTTACCTTTTTATTTTACAATCGCCACATCATTGCCAACTGCCACATCAGCCTAGCTGTCCCGGAGAGAACCGGTCAGGTAACCTACCTGACAGGTACAAAAAATACAGCCCATAATAGAATGTGTCATCTATTATTCCTAGATCAACACTCGCATAAGGAATCCAAGAATCACTTATTCCGTACTCCTTCATCACCCACACGTGCCACAAATAAGACCCCGGGCCCCTTGACTGAGGTTTATGTTGCTTGTAATGATCAGGTGATCCCTCAAAGAGGTACATTGAAAGCATATCCTTGTAAACAAACAAACGCAACTCTTTCATCATGACGACTGTACTAATCTCTGCTGGTGGCATCATCAGATTGCTGAACTCATCTCTTTCAAGATTAAAGCACATGACACGATTATTCAGCACTAACCAGTGGCACGCTCCTTTGAAGTAAGTTCCTTTCAAGTCTTGTGCGTTTGCGACGAAGTTACATGGATCCGTACTAGAGGGTTTGATTATTTTTACAATACCGGTCTTAACCGAGTGGACATCAGCATTCGTTAATTGTGCAATCCCCTGATAACATCTAATAATGACAACCTTATAGTCATTGCATTGAGGAGCAAAGCCGAAACCATACAGCACGTCAGTACGGCCATTAAATTTACGGAATTGGTCACCACCTTTGTTCATTTAATGCGAGGGTTGGTGACATAGATGGCACAATCACGAACATAACCAACCGGATAGCTATAGTCATCAGGAAAATCGTTCCTAATAAAAAATGCACATACCAAGCCATGGCATGAAAAGCTTATTATTTCCTGCCCTAGGTTAAAAAAAGTGTCTACTCTGCTACGAATGACAATTGGTCACTTGGCTAATGGCGCAAATCTTTTGTCATGATACACTAAGTACGTAGTTTCAATGTTGCTCTTGCGACTGTATTTTTCTCCACGCAGAGAAACCCAATGAATGGCCGATCGCCGCGACTGCCAATAATGACGATGGCAATGGCAGAAATAATCGTCTGAGATAATGGACTCAAATGATTTGCAAACGGTCCTTAAACGAAGAAGAGATTTTGACGGTAATCTCTTTAGAATGTTCACCAATATGTCATACGGTATAGGGAGCATTGTGTATTTATGGTTTGACAGCGCGTCTTCCGTGCACCGGGTGTAACGTCAGCTCCAATTTAAAAAAAAAGTTTCAAAATAAAAACCTTCCCCCAGCCCCCACGCGCGTTCAATATAAAAACCTTCCCCTCTTCCCTTCCCCCTTTCCCTTCCCATTCGCTCCTTTCTCTCTCCTCTCCACGAAACCATTAGTCGAACACAAAAAACCTATTTGTCTCTCCTCTCCACGAAATTACACACACAAAACCTAATTAATCATTCACAATTAAAAAAAATGGAAATTAATTCATCACAAATGATTGTTTGGGAGCAACAGAGGCAATGCGCTAGTGGTTTTGACTTGAATCTACCTATTACTAAAGAGGAGCAGCAACATGAAACGCGCGGCGCTAGTGGTTTTGAATTGAATGTAGTTGATGAAAACGAAGAAGGTATGTGATTAATGTTGTTTATTTGTGTGATTAGTAAAAAAACGTGAGTTCATGTGTTTATCTAGCTGACTAGTGTGATATTTGGAGGATTTTTACGTTTTCTCTGTTATATTTTCTATGTATTTAAAGTGCTGTACTGTTAATCGGCTAGTATTCTCACTCTAACTGACTAGTGTGTTTATCTATCTAACTAGTGTGATATTTGGGGGATTTTTACGTTTTCTCTTTTATATACTCTATGTATTTAAAGTGCTGTACTGTTATATGACTAGTATGCTCATTCTAACTGACTAGTGTGTTTATCTAGCTGACTAGTATGATATTTGGGGGATTTTTACGTTTTCTCTGTTATATACTTTATGTATTTAAAGTGATGTACTGTTATGTGACTAGTATGCTCACTCTAACTGACTAGTGTGTTTATCTAGCTGATTAGTGTGATATTTGGGGGATTTTTACGTTTTCTCTGTTATATACTCTATGTATTTAAAGTGATGTACTGTTATGTGACTAGTATGCTCATTCTAACTGACTAGTGTGTTGATGTAACTGACTAGTGTGATATTAAGGGGATTTTTACGTTTTCTCTGTGATATACTCTATGTATTTAAAGTGATGTACTGTTATGTGACTAGTATGCTCATTTTATATGACTAGTGTGTTGATGCAACTGACTAGTGTGATATTTTAGGAATTTTTACGTTCTCTGTTATATTTTATGTATTTAATGTTATGTGACTAGTATGCTCATTTTATATGACTAGTGTATTAATGTAATTGACTAGTGTGATATCTTGGATATTTTAATGATCTCCTGTTCTATTAGACTAGTGTATTCATTTAATTGATTACTTACTAAATATGTATGACTAGTGTGTTGATCTAGCTGACTAGAGACTGAAAATCTTCATCATTTGCTTGTAGTGATGCATGAAACAGTCTCTCTGTTAGATAAGACTGCAGACACATTAGACGGGATTTATGATTTGTACCAGAACCACGCATCTGCGCACGGTTTTGGGATAAAAAGATGCAAACATAGTCCTCCATCAAAATGTGGAAAAATCCTTTGGAAAAATTTTGTTTGCACCGCGCAAGGGGAAAGGATTAAAATTAAAGAAAGATGGAGAGACAAAAGCGAGGCAGACACATAAGTCGAGGACTGGTTGTAAAGCTTGCATCAAGGCACACATCACCGATGATGGGAAATATAAAATAACTTCGCATGTCCTTGTTCACAACCATGGGTTAAGTCGCCTTGAGTGGCAGTATCATCATAGGCTGGAGAGGAGGATAGATGGTGAGAAAGCAGAGTTGATTGCCTCCATGACAAAAGCTGGGTGCACGGCGACAGAAAGTTTCAACTACATCTGCCATGAGGCAGGCGGCATACATGCAGTGGGGCACCTATACAAGGATCATATTAACTTTGTTTACAAGCTAAAGATGTTGGAGATTGAAGGAGGGGATGCGCAGAATGTCATGGATATGCTAGATCAAAGATCTTTGGATGATCCCGATTTTTTTTTATCGTATTAGGCTTGATTGGAATAGTAAGCTGATTGGTATATTTTGGAGGGACTCTATGATGTATGAAGACTACCTGATTTATGGTGACATATTTGTGTTTAATACAACCTATCGAACAAACAAATACAACTATATGTGTGCTCCTTTTGTTGGAGTGAATAATCATTGGAGTAACGTTTTGTTTGGATGCACATTTATTGGCGATGAGACTGAGGATTCCTTCTTGTGGTTGCTTGAAACATTCAAAAAGTCCATGAGGGGCAAGTGTCCAGTAACCATTTTCACAGACCAAGACGTTGCAATTACTAAAGCATTAGAACAGGTAAAAAAACACTATTAACTAGTGATGGTTTTTATATGACTAATAGAGTAGTTATATGTGACTAGTGATTTGTTTTGTCTGACTAGTAATGGTGTTTGTTATGTGTGTCAAAAAAAAATGCAGGTTTTCCCTACCTCAAAGCACAGGCTTTGCTTGTGGCATTTGCAGAAAAATGCTATTTCTCACTTTGGCTATCTTAGACAAGATAATAGGTTCAAAGGAATGTTTGTCAAGTGTCTTATGAAATGCTACAACCGCGAAGAATTTGAATCAAGCTGGACCGAAATGATTGACACGTTTGAGCTGAGAGGAGAACCTTGGTTTGACAGGTTGTATGGCTTAAAAGAAAAGTGGTGCACTACTTTGAACAAGGACTTCTTCTCAGCTGGATTCTTGTCCTCGCAAAGGGTGGAGAGTGCGCACTTTGCTATCTGCTTCCGAGCAAACAGCAACACAACCCTTACTGAGTTCTTCAAAATATTTGAAGACACTGTCAATAGATGGAGGGACAGGGAGAGAGCTGATGAGTACATCTGCACAACAAAAACTGTCACATCTTCTGTTGGTCCTATGTCGGGTTTGTTTTTTCAATTCAGTCTGACTAGTACTTATTTTTGGATGACTAATGTGTTGTTTTTAGGTGACTAGTGCTGTCTAATTAGTGACTAATGCCTAAAAATGATGCAGGTCTGCTGAAATATGCTTCAGAGGTGTACACAGTCATTCTTTTCAGAGATTTTGAGGAAGAATTTAAGAGAGCTTTGTATGCAGATATCCGTATCTTAACTGGCATTGGAGATGATATTCTCATGGCTGAAATTGCGTCGAACGACAAAGGGGCGCACAAACACACAGCGACATACATTAGGAGTCAAAATGTACTTTGTTGTTCATGCAAGAATTACGAGGAAGCAGGATTGTTGTGCTTCCATTGTATCAGACTTCTCCACTCGCAAGGCGTTAACAGGATACCAGAACAATGCATAAAACAACGATGGACAAAATATGCAAAGAGACAAGTGTGGGATCGATTTGAAGAGAAAGAAAGGTAGAAAGGGGGTCCAAACCTAGTAGTGCCTTGGAGGCAAACAATGGAAAGGAGGCACTATAATTTGTTTGTCAAATGTAGCAATTCACGTGAGGCCAGAGAAATTGTGAAAGTAAACTTTCAAAAGACTTGTGAAGCTGTGGCCAAACTCAATCTGAATGGTGATGATGCTGATGCTGCTGCTGGTGGTGGTGGTGGTGGTGCTATGGTTGATGATACAACGAGTGACGCACAATCAGCTTTGACATCAATCACCAAGGTCAGAATAATATACCCTGATCGCGTAAAGACCGAAGGTCCGGACAAGAGGAAGAAGGGCTTTCTGGAGACACTAAAACCAAAGAAGGGGAAAAGGCCAGCTGCTGAGAAGGGGAAGGGCAAATCTGCAAAGAAGAACACGACTGAGATTGGAACCAAGACACCACAATTCCAGATGCCTGAGAGATTATTTTAGATTGATAGATATCTGACTACTACATTTGTTTTATATGACTAGTATACATTTCTGGATTGACTAGTGCAGATATTCAGATGACTGGTACATTTATATGAAAAAAAGGTGGTCCAAAATATCAGTTTGACTAGTACATTTTTTTAATATGACTAGTACAATTTTTTTATATGACTAGTATATTTTTTTATATGACTAGTACATTTTTTAATATGACTAGTGTACATTTCTGGATTGACTAGTGCAGATATTTAGATGACTGGTACATTTATATGAAAAAAAGGTGGTCCAAAATATCAGTTTGACTAGTACGTTTTTTTAATATGACTAGTACAATTTTTTTAATATGACTAGTACATTTTTTATATGACTAGTGTACATTTCTGAATGACTAGTATTTTATATTAAAAAAATGTTTCGCAAAATATCAGTTTGACTAGTACATTTGTTTATATGACTAGTGTACATTTTATATCTGACTAGTAAAAATTGTTTATATGACTAGTATGTTTTGTTGTTTGTACTTGGTCTTTTTGGGGGGTTTATAGTTTTATGTATGTATGGTCTACGTATATGACTAGTAAAAAATCAAAAAATGACAAGTAAAAATAAAAAATGACTAGTGCATTTATTTATATGACTAGTATGTTTTGTTCTTTATACTCAGTCCTTGGGGTTTTAGGGGATTATGTATGTACAGTCTACGTATATGACTGATAGAAATCAAAAAAAATGACTAGTAAAAATCAAAAAGTGACTAGTGGAAAGCTTAAAAAGGCAGCAGATGAAAAAAAGACTTTGCATTTTCATTTCCCATTTGCAAAAAATTTGTTCCATTCAGAAAAAAATTCATATATACCCCCCATCATTGACAAAAAATTACATCACTAAAAATCTGTTTAATTACATCACTAAACTACCATTTTCGTAACAACTATTTGTAGTTTGACGGTGATGATTGTAGTGACAAATGTGCATAAGTGTCGGTACAAATTTGTATATGAACGACTCAATTTTTTCCACACTTCCGTGATTACAATAATTTGTTATTGTACCTACAATTAGACCCGGCGGAAATTTACCCGACGCGAAATGACCCGAAAAACCGATCCGAAAAAACTGGGTCACGAACACGAAAAAATTGACCGAACACGAAACTGACCGAACCGAAAAAACCGGTAAAATTTGGGTTGAACCCGAAAATGACCGAAATGACCCATTTGTCCAATAAAATATTTATAAATGTATATTTCACAATTTGAATTTATTAAAATATAATAAAATGATAATATTTTTTGAAAAATATTGAAAAAATGTTTGAATATATTGATAAAATAATATTTTTATCGAACAAAACAAAATGTGCAAACACGTTGGGTCAAACCCGACCCGACCGGAACCCGACCCGAAAAGTAAAAACTGAAAATGACCAAACCTGAAAAAAACCGAACCCGAAACGACCGAACCCTAAACCCGACCGACTGACCTGATTGCCAGGTCTACCTACAATATTACATACCATTAAAAATGATTATTTATAATTCTTATTTTGTTATGACATGTTCATTATTTAGTCAGTACAAATCATTCCTACTTTTGTGTTCATAATTTTCTACTTTGTGATGACAAATTCATTAATTCGTCAGTACAAGTTTACACCGATTTGCAAGAGTGAAATATTTATATTGCTTATTTTGTAATGACTGCTTCTTTATTTTGTCAGTGGAAATCAATCCTACTTTATTGTTCAAAGTTTATTTATTTTTGTACTGACAAATTATTAATTTGTCAATACAATTCTACATAGATTTTTAAGAACAAAATCTCAACAAACACGTATTGGGTTAAACGATTTTTTTAAAGAAAAAAGAAATCAGTTTTGAAATATTTTATCCCCCCGGTTAATAAGGGATCAAAAAAATATATAAATCTAAAAAAATCAAATGATTCAACCATCATCCTTAAATGTAGGACTAAATCAAAGGTTCACACTTGTTATTGGTAAAACCTTAGTCCCCTTTCTATTTTGTGCCAAGGACATGATATTTTCCAAGCTAAAGATTGTACTTTTTTTTTCTTTAATTGATCTCTTGGTGCAAATAAAAACAATATACTATTCGATTCACTTTTTTTTTGGACTACATTTAGCTATTTTAGTTCACTTTAATAATTTTCAGTTTAGTTTTTTTTTCAAATAAATATGGTTAGACTTTCATAAAGACGAAGAAAACAGATCCAAATTAAAATTTACCTATTTCTCGTAGTGATTAAGAGCCCGTTCTTCAGAGTTGAATTGAACTGAACTGAATTGAAAAAAATTAGACTTTTTGTTTAATGGTTTTGCACCCAAAGACTTATCAAAACCCTATTAATATTGTACGTTTATGACACCATAAATTTCCAATGATATACTAATTAATAACTAGAATAAATATTGAAATCAAAACTTATTACGTTCTCAAGTTACAAGATTAACGGTTGGAATATAGCTAGATGATGACTCGACAAGCACACAAGGAGAAGTTAGTTACAAGATTAATTGTTAGCTCGATGATCACTAATCATATAATAAAAAAAACTATAATTAGTGAACCTTTCAAATTCATTAGTAAATTTTGATGAAGGATTAATAAACTTTTACACTTAATTTGTACTTTAGAGTGCTACACCTCATTTATATGTTATAATTTGTCCCCTGCCTATTTTTTTTTTGAAAGGTAAGAAATGAGTATACTAGGAGGGTCTCCTCTCGAGACACACTCCTAGTTTATCCAGTGTTTGATAACCGGGCCGAACAAGCCGGTTCAACCGGTTTAACATGGAACCGGTAGTTTGGCCGGTTTCAAACCGCCGGGTTTTAGAGGCTGGTCAAAATCGGTCAAAACCGAGTAGACTGGCCGATTCTCACCCGGTTTTGGCCGGTTTTATACAGAAAAATATTTTTAAAATTTGAATTAATATTTTTATTTAAAAATACCGGCTTTGACCGGATTTTTTCCCCGGTTGAACCAGTGACCTAGTTAAGAGACTGGTCGATGACCGGTTGGGTTTTCAAAACATTGATTTTTTTTTTAAAACACATTGAGTTTATCATCATTAATTATACTATCAAGCTCCCTAGACTATGAGGTATCCCATACAATCGTATTATTACAAATATGACCATAGTTGGCCATCCAATCTGTCCTCTGTCTAATTGTGGCCCTGTTCTTTTCAACTACAATTCAGTTCAGTTCAGTTCAGTTTTATTCAGTTCAGTTCAGTTCAGTTCAGTTTTTCGAAGTTCAGCTCGTAACTTGTAAATGTAATAAGTCTTACCATGTAGTTTCATAAACGCACAATATTGTAGGGTTTTGACAAGTGTTTGAGTGTCAAAACAACTAAACAAAAAGTTTAGTTTTTTTCAATTCAGTTCGATTTAGTTTTATTCAGTTCAGTTCATTAAAGTTCAACTCTAGAGAACGCAGCCTGTAACAACAAGATGACTTCATCCTCGCTCACTTTAAGCACCTCCAAAAAATTAGTTTAATTGGAAATGCTTTTATAATTCTTACAAACGCGAGCTATTCTATACACATACCAGGTATTGACACTATTTGTCAATACCTGATTTTTTAAAAAACCAAACTTGATATATCATACTTTCAACATGATAAAATTATCATCTAACTTGATAAATATCAAGTTCTATTTTGTTGGTATACGATAAATATCAAGTTGAAGTATATGAATATCATGTTATGGGATGATTTTATCAAGTTTGCCAAAAAAA
Source organism: Pharnaceum exiguum (assembly GCA_900322385.1). Classification (NCBI taxonomy): domain Eukaryota; kingdom Viridiplantae; phylum Streptophyta; class Magnoliopsida; order Caryophyllales; family Molluginaceae; genus Pharnaceum; species Pharnaceum exiguum. The sequence continues at coordinate 13,110 of ONZK01001022.1, read as the reverse complement.
TGTGATAATATTTTACAATGAACTTGATATGGATGTTCTTAAACATGATATTGCTATGTTGGAATATGATATTGCTGTTTATAAACTTAATAGCATCGATTTTGCACTTCTTCAATTTGATATTAGCACACTTGAACTTGATATTATCATATTTCAACTTGATATCAAGTCTATTGAACTTAATATTTTGTAAAATAAACAATTTTTCAAAAAATAAGGTATTGACAAATTTGTCACAACCTTGTATGTGTGTGGAATAGCTCTACAAACGCGCAAGCGCAAATCAAATGCCAAACAAACCAGCCAATAGCGTTGTCCTAACGTGGCCCCCACCACCTAATCCAAAACAGCAAAATCCATATTTAAAAAAGAATATTTTCCTATTAAAGTCGTAGATATTACGAAGCCTTATTTCTTTCTTTCTCTCCCATTCATCCTTCATATTTCAACGCCAAGATCTTTGCCTTCATTTCAGACAAGAAAAAGCAGAGAAAATCCAATCTAATCCCATCAACCAAAAAGAAAAAAGAAAGGAAAAAATGTTGGCTGTGTTTGACAAATCTGTTGCACAATGCCCAGAAGGCTTACAAAGTCCCAACCAAGAGGAATCATTTCATGCGATGAAAGATGCAAACTTGGCTAAGCATTTCTCTTCTGTTCATTCAAATGGTGTTACCATCAATCTTGGCCAATCTGGGTTCATTTCCTACACCAGTGATACCCAGAACCCTCTTATTCCCAGGTACAATATCATTCATTGTCTCTTTTTACATTAACGTTTGTTCATTTCTCTTGTTTTGTCATGTGGATCTAATTCGATCTTCTGGGTTGATCATATTTATTGTCCTGGCTTACAAAAACTATTTATATGGCAATTTGCATGACATGATCTTACGGTCTGATCAGGTCATTATTGGTTATTTCATTGTTTTTTATCCGTTGTATTGCATAGTTTTGTAATATGAAAATGTGTCGGTTGAAATTTAACAGTTGACTTTATAAAGTTGGTCGCACGGTCACGGTTTATTACAGTATCTATTGTTGTGAGGTTGAATAACTATTGTACAATCATTAATAATTTTCTGTCACCCTGTACACTTTAGGCATCAAATCCAAATTATGTTAACAATAGATCACAACTTTTTATTATATTTTCCCCTCTAAAAACAAAAAATAATAATTTAATTTTGTCTTTTCTTCTGGCAAAATTAGAAGCATTGTTCTGTCATTCCCTTACATCTTGCACCGTTGACCATTCTGTATTTGGTGGAAATTGCTGTTGACTTTTGCGGATAGTCTTCCCCATTAGACTTTCTGAATCAAAATTTTATCACAGACGGTTAATTGTAGTCCTGCGTCCTTCCCTCATGTGTTTGGTCCTTTTTTTTTGATGATATGCACTTTACTCAGAAACAACTTCTCGGTTTTCTTCAGGGCTAAGGTTGCGTACTTACGTATATCCTGAGCCCGAGCACCCCCATCCAATGGGGATTTATTCTCGGTTGTTGTTGTTGTTGTTTGATGGTATGCGCTTTAGATTACACGATAGAGATTTGAAATTTGCAAATTCGTGATAGGGATTGTTTTTTATCCTTCGTTGTCTTTGATGTTATGCTAGAAGCCGAGAAACAGGATTTTCTTGCACTCTTTATGTCTATCTGTTATGCTTCGCTCCGAAATTTTGAGCTTCAGAACCTAACATTGTACAGTACTTAATTGGAAATGAACCGGAATCGTAGGAGATGCTGCAATGTCATTATGCCGACTTGGTAATGTCAGTGTTTATAGTTGCAGCGTTTGTCTGGCTACTTTTTCTTCTTATGGTTCTATGCTACAGGGATGTCAATTATAATGCCCAACAGTGTAGAACGGTACGAATGTACCTATTGGGGTCTCTGTCTTTATTTTTCTTTAAGCAGAAACGCCTATGTTTTTTCCTTGCTCTTCTTTAGTTACTGCATAGAATTGGTGCAGATAGGTTAAGCACATTTCATTGGACAAACATTATCAAAGACCTGCATTTATTAGAGAATTCCTGATGTTGCAACTCCTTTGTGCCCCTGAAGTGAATTTTGTATGCTTGATTGCTCTGTTCAAGGGAAACATTTTCACTTACAGGAAGTTGATTCTACTACCATTGAACTCGTTTGTTTTTTTATAAATTGGGTACTGACAATGTATACAATCTATGCCTTTAACAATCAAGTCCAATGACTTGTGGTGAGACCTAACCTGTTGGATATCCATTGAGGACCGAAGAGTAGTTCGTTGTACTCTACGTATCTGATTTACTTTATCATGAAAAACCAATGTCTTTTTGGTGCTTGCATTAACTGTCAATATCCCTTGTGAATGTTTTTTTGAGGGAATTCTAAGGAGTTTAAGGCTATGCTTCTTGTTATTTTAGTTTTAGGATTTCCAAGGGGAATTAAATGTTTGATCTGTGGTCATTCTTTGTGTTTTGAGGCTCTTGCTTTATCTGTCAGTAATCCCACCCATGCTGGTATTCACTCTCTTTTGAATGGGTTTTTTTTTTTTGTTAGTGTAGAAACTGACCTCATAGATGTTGCATTTGAAAAAACCTTATGTTCTAGTCAGTTGGCCTTGTTTATTTTGGAGCCCCCAATTCTGCCTTCTCTTAGATTCAAAAATACTTGATTTGCAAAAATGTAATTAGTAAACAATTAATTACTTACGGGTTTTCTTACATCATGATGAATTGTTATGGGTTACAATATCCAAAAAAAAAAAAAAAACAAATAAGAACCTAGACTCCCCATTGACCTAGACAAGTGAAAAGTAAATTAGAAGCACATTTGCTGACAAATGCGCTTCCCTATTCCCCACTCTACCAACATGGATCAACTTTACATGATTCAAAATATTTTAGGAATTAGGATTCTATGTACAAATTTTTACTTTACTATATTTTGATGGAGTAGGGGATGTATTGAATGGTTTTTAGTAGCTCTTGGTTTTGGATCTCTGATATCTGCACTTTTCTGCAAATTATTGTATGGGGGTCAATTTCCTCAAAGCTGATATAGTCTCTTTTTCCTTGTTAAACCAGATTGTTTGGAGTTGTGGACGACATATTCTGCTTGTTCCAAGGCCACATTGACAATTTTGCCCCTCTCAAACAGCAGTATGGATTAAACAAAACAGGAAATGAAGTGAATGTTGTCATTGAAGCTTACAGATCTCTTCGTGATAGGGGTCCATACCCTGTTGACCAAGTTGTAAGAGATCTGCAGGGAAAATTTGCTTTCATCCTATATGATTGTACTTCAAAGACCACCTTCTTGGCCGTCGTAAGTTTAATATTTTGCCCACATTAGCTTCAATTTTGAAACACACCCATCCGTAACTTGTGAAATGACTACATGATGTAGGATTCTGATGGAGCTGTTCCTTTCTTCTGGGGTGCCGATTCTGAAGGCCATCTTGTTTTATCTGATGATGTAGAAACTGTGAAGAAGGGATGTGGAAAATCTTTTGCGCCCTTCCCAAAAGGTAGACATATGTTCATTTGAATTTTGAAGTGTCCCTTTTTGCTGTGCTCTGTTCTCGATGATGTGAATCCCAGGGAGTTCTATGGTTCCATGTGATGTCAGATCTAAAATCAATCTTGTAGGGAATAACTATCCTTACCGAGTTTAGAAATTATTTAACAGTTGTGAGGGCAAGACATAATCATATCTGAAAAGTTAAAATGATCAATCTATTATCCATCGACCATTTACGAACCCTTTTCAAAGTCCCCAACTACCATAGAATGTTGAAAATGTCTGCTAACTTGAAGCCATTTTGATGGTTATACTCGAATTTCAGTAAAACTTGTAAACACGTAATGCATAATGTTTTATTGTAGCTTTTGCAATTGTTCTCGCAATTTCGAAAGTGCAGAATTCAAAAGCTGGGAGAAGAAGACCCTCTTCCCAGTAATATTCACATAGAACTTTGACATGAATAGCATTTCAGTAATCCGTTATCAGAAACCCCATGGTAACTTAGAATGGTAGGCAAAAATTTTAAGAAAGATTTCTGCTAAAATATGATGTTGGCATGCAGCAGGTGTTTAAGCGATTGAATTTGGTCAGCTAGTGTGGTTCTCTAATTTATTTTAACCCTGCTCAAACACTTCAATCTACCTTGTGTCTTCTGTGGATTATGTTTTAAGTGATCTGTTCTTGAACAAATTCAAGTTTGATATGTTCAACCCTTCCACTCGCCTTTCATTGTCAGGTTGCTTCTTCACAAGCTCTGGTGGTTTGAGGAGTTATGAACATCCCCGCAATGAGTTAAAGCCAGTGCCCAGGGTAGACAGCTCAGGAGAGGTATGTGGTGCAACTTTCAAGGTGGATGCTGATGCTAAGAAGGAAAGTTCTGGCATGCCCAGGGTTGGAAGTGCTGCAAATTGGTCTTCACATTATTGATGAGTTTTGAACACCTAGGCTTTGTTATCTGATGAGCGCATGTATTTGTCTTGAAAGTGCCTCATCTTTCATTAGTCTCAGCGAGTTTAAACTACCTTCAAAGGTTTCCAAGACCATGATGAAATGTTAGCTAGAGAAACACTTTTACACTATGTAATTTACTGGAATAAGTAGCTTGTTATACCAGATGATAATAGCTATGTTGCGCCTTTGGATTTGAAATACGACTGGTTTTGCTTGAACTACAGCATCCTTCTTTTTTTTCATACAAGTTAGGAAGGATACGACCAAAGAAGCTAGGCAAGTGTTAAAATCATTCAATTGACAAAAGAAACAACAATCATAAATTTTTTAAAAAAAATGGAAAGACCAGCGATTCAGCGACCAATTTGCGAGTTCATTAAAATAACGGGAAGAAAGAACGACCATATTATTAATAAACTAATAACTCTTGTAAGAGCAGTTTGTTTTGGCTTGCAACAAAACATTGCAACTGTTTACCATACTTCCTTAATATAAACTCTAGCTGACAGTTTTTTTTTTTCGAAAAAATAAAAGAACTCTTGCAGATGTTGACCTTACTGTACTATAAACTTTATCTACGACTTGACAAATAACCAAACAAACTGGCAGTGAAGCTATGAACTTTGGATGGCTTGATGTTTCTGAGCCGCAACAAGAGAACGTCCATTAACTGGCTTGATCAGTCCTTTGGATCAGCAATTCCACCTCCTGTTATCTGAAAGACGTATTAGTGTCAAGGAAACAAAGCTGACTGTATTGCAGTCAAAGATAATATTCCTTTACAATCTGCAGCTGGCACCACTGGGATCGAACAATTAACCATAGCCACAGTACACAGAAGCTAGCAAAACAACAATGAAAAGTCTGAATTATGGGAAAAGGATATAGCTTCTGACTCTGGTAGATTGGGCGCATCGAACACTTTGCAGATACGCTGTTCACCCTTTCCCTTCCTGAACATCAACCTGATTGTGGATGCATGGGCAAGTACATGTCCACCAGCAGGCTTCTTCGGATCTGTGACAAAAACACCTCCAGCGGGGTCGGCAATCACTGCAACCATTATGGACAGGTTGGAGAAAGTCAATGGTTGGCATCTTATACATCTTTCCCATAGTTTTATTTGATATTGATCCACTCAAGTTCTAGAAAGCTACAACAGAATCAGTTATTTCTCCCACCCACAAGTTCCAGTGATCACCAGAAACTTTTACCTTGGTTGGTCACATAGACTGCAACATTAAACTCTTCAGCTATCTTAATCAAGCGAGAGAGCATCTGGGCCAGTTTTTGCTGCAATGGAAATTTTGGTTCAGCCTGGGATAGGAAAAACACTAAATCCAAGCAATCTGGATAGACATGGATGCAGGTGATACCTGTCGCTCTGCAAGCTCTCCTCTTCCAGAGAAATCAACTCGGAAAAGAGCTATTATGGAATCAATAATCTACACAGTCCAAACAAAATAGTATCAGTATATTGACAGAAAACCACAAGTGCTGATGAGACTCAACCACATGAAATGGAAGTTGCAATCCCTCACCAGTAGACGGAAGGGTTCTTCAGCCATTTTAGCTGCCAGACCAAGGAGGAGGTTGTACTGATGCTCATATGTGTAGGCACGTGCATATATGATCTGCCACATACAGAAATCGAACAATGGTCAGCTTAGTGTGAAATACTTGTATCCCCTAGTTAATCATCGTTTGAAACCACAAGTGGGACAGCTAGGTTGCTTACATTGTCGAGGACAGCTGCAGGATCCATGCCAAACCTCTCAGCAATCGGCACAATACGATCAGGTCGGCTAGTAAAGTTTGTCAGTTAAGAGAAAACTACATGCTGATGTACATCATTCACAACTGCCTCCCATATGTTCCAGCAAATATAAAGGAAATGGTAATAAGTTGAGAGGATACAATGTCCCTTCAGTGTCAATGTACGCAACTTTTCCATTTCCTCCCTTCATGCTGGTTGGAAGCTGCATTTACAGTAGTGAAAACATTTAGATGAATCAATCCTACTTGTTGCGCACAAACATGTGCTTGAAAGGTAAAATATGCAACGATTGGTTCATAACATGGAAACCAACTGAATGCGAAATTTTCTTACCGCTATCAGAAAGCAATTTGCATACAAACATATGAAACTAAGATGACAAAATGAACTAGGACAGACTTTTACACAGTCGGTTTCTCATACAAACACTTGTTTTACACAATATTTATGTATTTTACTACAACAAATTAGCGGCTGTAATTTCGCAGTTCATTCAACTTTCAATATGAATGGTTTCCAGTCAGTTCTGGAAATCCCCCTTATCCTCTGATCAATATTTGCAAGCCCTACTCCAAATTCATAAGCAGAAACAGAACTCTTTAACAGAGTCCTCAGACCAACATTTGCAACAAGATAGCCAAGTATATATTGCCATCCTACAACCACATTACCAAACCACTCTACTTGTGTATAAAACCCCCTAGCTAGCAACCTTGCTGCTTTATATTTTTATGATCCTTTTTTGTACAAATGATATCCCGTTACACAAATTCAAGAGGGGTTATTTTGGGATGGAAACCATACTGACTCTTCACAGGGAGGCCTTGTTCTTCCATTATCACTATCCATAAAGTACTTTGTTAATTCACATAGAAAGTCATAATTGCAAAACTAAGCAGATCTTCCTTCGAGGACCACAAAAAACCACAGTACTACAACATTCTTATCCTTCTTACACAACAGAACAAGCGACACTATCAATTCCTACGAGCTCTTTCGGCAAATAAACATCAATCTTAATTCACAGGACAGTGAACTCGGTTAAGGAACTACACTTACTTTCATCAAATCATCCTTGTTTCATTTCAGTTACAAGAATTCCATTATTATTTCCACTTATCAATTTGGACGAAACTAGTGTATTTGACACAATCAAGTAAACTGCTAATCAAGAAATCGAAACAGAAACAGAACTGATTTGCATATATAACAAACCACACCGTATGTAAATCCACATTCAACAAATATCAATCATAGCTCCAAATTCATCACCAAAATTCTCAACACACAAACAACCACTAACCAAACCACCAAACCATAGATAAGCAAAAGTAGCAAACTACGTAGCAAGTTCGAAACGAAGCTGAAAGTACCTGTGTCGAGACACACAGAGTGTGAGCCAGCTGTGTCTTCCCAGAGCTGATTACATTGAGTAAATCAGTCACCAAACAGTAACAGATGTAGAGTCACAGCAATAAAACAAACACATCAACTTCAATTAGTTAAGGAGTTTGTTACCGAAATTCTCCAAAGGCTTCAGTGATGGCTGATGTCTCAATACCACCTTTCCAAATAATCAAACAAACAAAACACTAGTCAGCACTCAACAGTGTAACAAATCAACACACTAATTTGCTTCTTAAACTAACGTAATATAATTAATAACGTTATTATTGTTAATTGAATGAAATGTTGAGAGAATATTACCGCCTAACAGATCATCCAAAGCTTGGCTTCCCGTAGTTATACGAATCACCGACTTTCTCTGTTCATTAAACAAAAAGGAAAAATTAAATTAAGGATCGAATTATTTTCGCGCCAAAAATATTCAGGCATTTCAAAATAAGAGGAAATAAGGAATATCTTTTTTTTTTTTTTTTAACTCACTCGCAGCAGCGCGTCACTTCCAGTCATGTACCCGAAATTCTGGTGAGGATAAAAAAAGGAAAAGAAAATAAATAAAACAGGAAAAGAAAAAAGGAAATAAAATGAGAGCAAGAGAGAGAGGACATACGACAATCTTCTCAGCAGCTTCGCAAATCTTATCAACTTTAGCTTCAGAAAGGCCTTTGATTCCAGTCAAGCTCTGATTATTTTTTGAATTTGAAAAAGGTAAAATAAGTATTTTATTTAAAAAACGGAAATGAAACGAGAAAAAAAATGATAAGTCGGAAAATAAAAAAGGAAAATTAAATGAAGAGCGACCTTCTTAGTGTGCATCATTAAGCCATTGCAAGTGTGAATCCCTGCATCTTGTAACTTCTTCACATCTCCGGCGTTTATTCCGTGAGTTATCACTACGAAATAATAAAAAGGTAAAAGAAATAAAAATAATAAGAGAGCGATTGAGGATATCAGTTACGTAAACGACAAAAACAGAATGAAATTTGAAATTCGCAAATAATGAAAACGACAAAAACAGAGAACTAAACAGAGAAAAATTCACTTCATCAACTGAACAATAAATTTAAAAGATTATTTTTATTTATTTATTAAAAAGAAGAAAGGAAAAAGAGCGACGTCAGTTTGTTTATGTTAGCGGAAGAAAACGACAAAAACAGAGCGGCGATTAAAAAAGGAAAATAAATTCAGCTAAACGGAACAAAACGACGAAAGGCAGAACGACGACGGAGATTATATTTCGAAAATATTTAAAAAAAAAAGAAATGGAAAAGGAGAAAGGACGGAATTACGTACGCTTGTCAATGGCTTCAAAGAGGTCGTCATCCATATCGATGTCATCACGCTCAACGAGCTGAAGGTGCTGATTGTGCTGCTGGCTCGTCTCTTCCGACCTGAAATTTATTTAAAAAAAGAAAAAAGGAAGTGAAAGGAAATGAAATGAGAGAAAGCGTGAGGAAGAAGTTTGAGTATATGAAGATGAATGAGAGCTTAGTTGTTATTATTATTAATATTACTTGAGGGCTGCGTACATTTCTGGCATTGTGAATGGAGGAGAGAGAGTGGAGTTTGGGGTTTGGGTTTTGAGAGAGAGTTGGGAGAGTGAAAGTGAGTTTGTTGCGATGTGAAATGAAATGAAATGAAATGGAAGGATTTGGGAGGGAGTGAGGGGGTTTATATAGGAAGGTGGTGAGGAGTGAGGAGGCCAGGAGGGGAATTTTAGTCAGACGCCAGAGAGAGGGGAGAGATTTGAATTGAATTGAATTGAATTGAATTGGTTTGTTACGGGCAATTGCCCATGCCCCGTGCTTGTGCCCGTTTGCCTACCCGTAAATTTGTATTCACTCCGTATTGGACTACAGTATTGTGTAATGGCTACAAATGTGCTGATTGCTGAATGCTGAATACTGAATGCTGAAGCAATACTAGGAATTTTTCCTTTTATTTTTGATAACAATACTGGGTATTTGCCTATTTGGGTCCTTCTCATTTCCACTTCATTCCATTTCTTTTAAATTTTGGCAATTTTATTTTTTTGATTATTTAGTTCTACAGAGGCCCTTCAATTTTTGTAACCTATGCTTTGGTTCATTCTCCCTCATTATTTATAGTTATTTCTAAATGTTGAAGTTATGTGTCCATGTCTCAGTTTATGTATTGGGTTATATACTAGTTAAAATCTCGTGACGTTAAACAAGTTATAAATTATAATAGTTTTTTTTTTAGAGAATTGTTTGACAATTGTACAATAATATATCGGGTTATAAGAGCTAAGTATTTGTATTTACATGACTTGTTTAAGAAGGTACATAGAGGATTAGGAACCCCTTCTCTCAAGGGTACCATTTATCAAAAAAAAAAAAAAGAGTGCCTAATTTCACACTATTGGGTGGTTGAAAAAAACGGGGATTCTAAAAAATATGTCCTTACTTCGCAATTTAATCCGCCACTTAATTAGGTTCTCGATAAAAGTGTTCGAGTTGGAACCATTGTATAGTAAGGAGTTGTTTTGCAACATCAATTAATGTAGTAATACTCCAAAGGTGCCTTATAGATAATATGACAACGATTTATAACAATTTTGTTATCTCCTTCAATGATAATCTTAGTAAAGCCCATCTTTAGTGAATCTTGAACACCATCTTGTAAAGATGTTTCTTCTGCTACTTTGTTTGTGTTGAAAGAAGATTTCCTCGCGAATTTTGAATGCTAAAACTTACACTAGAAGAAGAAATGTTAGGAATTAATGAGCTGTTAAAATTAACCATAACATAGTCATGCATGCAGTGGTGGAATCTATCCAATAATATTATAATTGAATGTACGACCTTGGCTATCAGTATCAATTACTATGGGAAATAAGTCATTGTGGTTTCTAAGCTGGCATTTCATTAAAGTAGATCCACCTCTGTGTGTATTACTATGTTAATATTAACAGGTTGGTACTTTCTTCGAATCTAAGGCCAATTTCCTCCGCTACATGGGGAGGCCGCGGCATTTTATGGAAGTATATAACGTATTATATGCGGGGTATTGCCATTTCTAATTGCAAAAACTATAATCTTTTATCCGTCGCTTAGTTAGAATTTATACAGGTAGTGGGTACATCGAAAGCTTGAGAAAGGAAAATAAAGTTGATTTGGATCGTTAATAATAGCATAACCCATCCCCATTGATTAATATTAGCCTATTAGCCTTTATAGCACAGCCCGCAATCAAATCCACAAAAAAAAATAATCAGCTTTTAATCCCATTTAACTTAATTTTCTAAAAAGAAATTATTTTCCTTGGAGTGCAATTATTGGCTTAACACAAAAGATCTTAGGACCAAAAAGTATTATTTCATATTCACTTCACTCCAAATACGAAAAATAGAATCACAAAACATCAAAAAACGAAAATAAATATATTCTTTTTGTGAAATTGCCTGATTATACACTGTATAACCACACCATTATACAATGAAAATAGGCGATCAGCTCCAGGCTTTAGCGCCATGCGCCAAGGGCTACGCGTTATGCCTTGGACAATAAAAGAAAGTGTTGACCGAGCACTAGGGCAAGACTGCATGCGCCACTGTAGAGTGTAGACATATGGGCGCGCATGCCCTTCGAACTACCCGCGGGGCGATTTGATGCATATACTTAATAGAGTCGTCACCAATTATTTTTATTTATTTAGGAAAATAATTCTAAAACCTTTATTATTACAGTATAATATGATAATTATAATAAAAACTAGTTGCTTGCCAATTTACAAAAAAAGGGACAACCGTAGGGACTTTGGAAAAAAAAGGTTTTATGAAAAGTCTCAAAACCAGAAAATTGTTAGGTTTGCGGGTGAGATTTTACCTCTACTAATTCAAAACAATCGTTTTATAACGGTTTTGTTTTTGAAAATCATTTTGCATGGAAAATGTTTTGTTTTGAAAGTGTGTGATAAGTGCATGTGTGTGCATTTTGTGAAGGAATGGTAGTGGTGCATGCACATACAGATGACCTAGGCTAAGGACTCGACACTCATTTTGACAAGTATTGACTCGATATAGAATGGGGAAGGGAGATGCATTGAATTAGAGATACTCGAATCGACACATAGCAATGTGGGGAGAGGGGCACATGCATGCAAGGTTTGGACATGGGTGAATGACACGCGTCATCCACACATCCTAACGCGGTGTGTTAACGTTGCATGTAGAGTGTCTGAATCATGCTAGTCACTTGTTTGACAAGGTTTGGACTGGGGTAGACACGGTTTGGCTTAGGTTTACAAGGTTTAGGATGCACATGCTCTTGACTCGGAACATAAAGTAAGCAGCTTGACATACATGTAAGACAACTTGACATACATTTTGCTTGGCTTGACACACTATAGCATGAAATTGGCTTGACACGATATACATTGACATGCAATTAGGGTAGGCTTGACACACGTTGACATGCAATTGACATGGTTTTGAGCTAACTTGACACCTAGGAGGGTTGTCACGACATACATCCAGGCTTAACTCGACATGCATTTAGGCAATTTGACACAAGTTAAATGCAATGACCAGATGAAGCAGGGAGTGGGGGCGGCCGGCCAACGTGGGCGTTTGGCGCGTGGGACGTTTGACACGTGTGGGGATCGACGTACGTGGGCGACGGGTGACCGACTCAACATGGGTTCGATTTGACACACATAAATGATATGCTTTGGGATGATCATGACACATAAATACATATTGATGAGCACATTTTACAAGTTGATTATAGTTGCTTTTGACAATGAAGACATGAATGGGTTAGGAAAATAAGTATAGCACGTACACTCGGCAAGCATGCGTATGCAATATGTGGTTGACACACCTAGAGTGGGTTCTAGTTTTGCTAATTCTTGCCTTGTATTTCGGGCTTAAGGCTTGAGTCCTCATACCTAACATGATCATTGCCCATTTTTCGAGGTTATGATTCGCATGTTAGTATATTTCCTTGTCTGTAAGAAGGAAACGACGTATGAGTGATGACATAGGCTCAAGTCAACGATAAGTGAAGCAAGTATCCCTCGTTGTATGAGTACTATATCATCGGGGATTTCTCTTTTGGGTTATACTAGACAACTTCCGCGGATAGAAGACAATGCAAATACAATATGATGACAATATATATAGATAATAATGTTTGTTAAGCGCATATAATTGAATTAATTGACTTTCAAGTCTCGCCCTCTCCCCAACGGAGTCGCCACTTGTAGACGCATGGGAGTGGGAGAAGTGAATCCCCGTTCGATTAGGAAAATAATTGAAAAATCTTTTGTACTAGTTTATATTGCTATTTGGTATTGCGGAAATGTAAATGAAAATGCTGATGGTTAGGAGTCTGTAGGCACAGGGGCCCCGATCTAAGGGAAATGAATCCACTTAGACTAGGTAAACCCGTGCACCTACCCACTAGGTAGTTTGAATGCGAATGCTATATGAACAGAGCCGCCACC
>ONZK01001021.1:7059-18037 GCA_900322385.1 Pharnaceum exiguum | reverse complement strand
CCCCCCCCCCCCCCTTCCCCTCCTTTTTCTTTTACTATTTATGTACTGCAGACAAAAATGAAACCATTTTAAATCCAACAGAGATGCAACGCACATCACCCAGAGAGAGTACAACAGATCTGCAAATCACCATCACAGAGCTAATAACTGATTCAGCAAAGTAGTAAGCGCTTCAGGCCAACACCAGTATACCAAATCATTACAAGCACAGGATGTAAATTTTATAAACTAGTTCAGAACTAGCCATAACAACGGTGAAGGAGTGGTGGAGGCTGGGTAGAGCTCGGATCACTGATAGATTGAGAATTAGTGGTGGCAGCTCAATTGAGCTCGAATGACGACAGGACAAGAGCAAACAAACGCGATTGATTTGGGAGTGGTGCAGTAGAGCCGTGGTGCTCGAGATTTGAGAATGGGCGGCATAGTGGTGGTACAAGGAGATGGCAGATTGCGGAGACCATGCGAGAGAGAGGGGAATTGGGAAATTGATTTGGGGAATGAGATCGTCGCTCTGAAAAAAGAACAAAATACGGGTTCCACTTTACTGACTCTAACACGACATTCTCGGGTGGGGTACTAGTTACCAGTTTCCGTTTCAGGTGCCCCAAATTTAGGATCACGTCAGCGGGTTCTCGGTTCGCTTTTTGGGGTTCGGGATTTTTGACCAGCCCAAAACCACTGATTTACCACACTCGAACAAAGGGACGATGTTACTAACCTGAGTCATTCCAAGAGCAGTTCCAACAACAGTTGTAGCAAAAAATATTGTCCTTAAGCGAACACCCTTGAGAAAACCGTTGTAGAGTCCAACACCGAGAAGTGAAGCAACGGAGGTGACCAGCTTGACACGGCCAAGAAACTCAGGAGTAAAACCGAGTTTATTTGTTCTGGAAACCCAAAATTATAAATTATTGAAATGATTCAGAAAGAGAAAGGTTGAATAAAAAGTGAAAACTCCAAATTCAATTAAAATACGCAGAGAAGAAAAAGAGAAAAACTTACGTGAAGTAAAACATGGCCGAATCTGAATGTGGAGTTGCTTGCCACAGAAAAACAAATAAGGTAGGATAGTATACATTTGGCTGCTTGACAGTAACCCATAATTGGATAAAACTCTGCTTAAAGGTTTCCAATAAATTAGCTCCACCACCATGATTATGTCCCCATGTTGGTCCAAGGATACGCTGCTCTTTAACAAGAACGGCAACTGCGGATGTTATTAGCGGAAGCAATGCAGTGACCCCAAACACAAATCTGAGATCCAATAATAGTAAGCATTAATTTCACATCAAGAGCAAAAATGCTGTTAAATTATAAAACAAAGGTATGTGAAGACGGACCTCACACCATAAGCATCCACCAAGGAGCCACTAAAATAGGCGCTCACTATGCCCCCAAATGCTGATGATCCCCAGCACAATGACTGAAGAGAGCCGGACATACTTTGCGACTCACCACGAGCTCTCTCCACAACCATGGAGTCTACAACCTAAAAGATACATCAGATCTTGGCATAACAATAGTATCATAATGACATAACATAGAGTAAAAGACAAAGTGACAAAGAAAAATAGTGGCCGCTGAGCGGCCCATGTTTGAATTTGACAGTAGCAAAAGCAAGGAAAGCCACACACAGCTATGATATGTCTCAGTGTGAGGATAAATAATTAGAAGTTCCACCACAATTGTATTACAGATTCCAGAAAATCAAATTATATAGTACAAATCTGTATATTATATGGTCATCTTTAAGTTACCCCTACATCGACTAGAGTCACCCACATATCAAGGAAAAGTCACCCAAAAATTGAGTGTATACCATAAAAAGTGCAACTAGGAATTTTTGTTCCAAAATTTCATGGATTATGATTATGTTTCAGAATGTCATAGAGATGTGTACTTTTAGCTCCTGACACCTACGGCAACAATTATATAAGAAAATAAACCCTTGTTCTTCTTTGTTTTTTGACAAGAAAAAATTTCATTAATGGATATGGAGGACAAGCCGTCCTCCTAAAAGAATAATTACAAATTAGACCCTACAAAAGCTCCCATGCCCACAAGGAAGCCAAAAAAGTGACTCGATCCCAAAGCAAAAAAAGTGACTCGATCCCAAAGCAAATCAGGTGACAAAACACACGAAGTACTCCGCGGGAAAACTCTCGCATTCCGTTCAAGCCAAATACTCATTGCCATCAATGCGCTTTGCCATAACATCTTCTTCTCCTTATCCCTCCTAAAAGACATATACTTGATTTGCAAGCATTCTGTATAGATGATGGACAAAACCCAATGCTCCCTCATGACATCAAGAACTTGGTCCATAAGACACGTGCAAAGTCACAATGTAGGAAGAGATGAAATGAAGTCTCTGGACAAGCCCTACATAACACACACATATCCGGAGAAAGAGCACTACAAGCCCTTGTTCTTCTTTGTTACCCAATATGTGTTTGCTTTATTCAATTTGTACACAGAATATGCATGTGGAAATAGATATTATTAAGAGGGAAGAAAGAGACGGAAATAAACAAAGGAGTGAGAATGGAGACAAATGAGAAAATTGTTAAAAAAAAAAAAAATTGATAAGAAAAATTAATTTTATTAAGAAATATTAACGAGGATAAGACATCCTCTCGGGTAATAATTACAAATTCTCCCAATTACGTTATAAATTTGTAATTGAGATATTTCTAAAACAACCTACAGACTTGGCCCATAAGAAGGCCAACAATGTCACTCTATCCCAAAGGTTGTCTACGGAATGAGAAACATCAGTGAAGACCCGAGAATTTCTCTCTAGCCAAATACACCAAATAATTGACATAAGAGCACATCTCCACAATATTCTGCAATCCTTCCTTCCAAATCGCAAAAAGGTGCCCTGTAGAAGTGCACACAAATTGGAAGGGCACACCCATTGTTCTCCCCAACTCCAAACAATCTATCAATTCCAAAGAGTGCTCACCAACCGGCAATGTAAAAATAAGTGATTGACGTCCTCGCTACTCTGGTGGCACATAACACAAATGTTCGGTGACAAGCACTAACGAGGTCGCTTACGCTAGAGTATATCATAAGTATTTATCTTTCCCAAAGCTGCAGTCCACATAAACCCCCTCACCTTATGCGGAACCTTTGCTTTTCAAATTATATCAGCCACGGGGAAAGGCGGGAGTTGACGTGTCGCATTAAGTAAATGGAAGAAGGATTTACAGCTACCCTGCCCACAACTTTCGCCTCCCCACACCCTCGTGTCCGCCAAATCAGAAAGCTTTCCACCCTCCAAAACCAAAATCAACTCACTCACCTCATTCATTTCCCAATCAAATGGAGCTCTTCTCAAATGTAAATTCCAAGAGCCGTCCTGATAAAAATCTGCGATCGGTGCCTCATGAAGTAAACAAAGCCAGATATTTATCTTGCGAATCTCGTAGCAAGAGGGGCATTATACCGCCAAACATCCTCCCAAAAACGAATTCTTTGCCCATTCCCTACCTTGAAGCTAATATGTGAGAATAAAAACTGTAGCAATATCGGAAATAAATATCCATGGACATGCATGAGTCACAAACGCCCCAGAATTGGCATCCCACCCATTGAGTTGCATGCCATCTTTACTCCTGATGATAACACGGTGCCATAAAGCATAAAGCATTCCGCTCCAATGGAAAACGCCACTACCATTTTCCAGCAAGAAAAATGTTCTTGTCAATTAATCTGCCAAAGCCTAGACCCCCTTCATTCTTTGGACGACACACCAAATCCCATGCTACTAAATGATCTCTCTTGTCGCTGACACCAACCATAAGAAATCTCTCATTAGCCTTTCAATCTCCATCGCTACATTGCTCGGACCTTGAATAAAGAAAGATAATAGAGGGGTATGCTAGACAAACAAAAGAGCTAATCAAAGTAATCCGTCCGCCTGAAGAGTAGTAAGCTTCTTTCCAACCATCTAGACGATTAGAAATACGAGAAATAACAGGTTCCCAAAAATCCCTCGATCGAGGGTTACCTCCCAAAGGAACACCTAAGTAAGTCATATGCCATCCTTATGTGTCACAACCAGCTAAATGGCAAATTCTCTCAAGCCAAATTAACACTAGCAAGCACACATTTAGATAAATTAATCTTCAATACTTCAATGCAGCAATTGGTCAATCTCGGAAACAACCTCTCAGTTTTCTTAAACAGGGGTAAGGTTGCGTACATCCTGACCCGAATACCCCCATTTAATGGGGATTTACACTCGATTGTTGTTGTTGTAATCTTCATTCCAGTTATCAGCTCAAATATTTGCAACACAGTGAGCACATTTTTAAAATTTTCCATCCGAGCATCAAGAAAACAGTTAAAAATGGTTTAAAATGTTAATTGATTAACCTTTCTATGAAAAAATTGTCGATCCTTTGCAATTGGGTCTTTGTTTCTTTCTTGTAAAATTATGTGGTCCATTGAAGCTCCTCCCAGCAAAACAAAAGAAAAAGAAATGGTAAAAGAAATGGTAGGCTGAGTGGAGCTAAATAGTGAGAGAAAACTAAACAGAGGGAATGTGCGGCGGCAAGAATTGGCCAGAGACGAGGTTGAGAAGAAATGCAAAGAAAATAGAGAAAATTTTACAAAAGTACCAAACTTTGTTGAGGATTCGTACAAAGATATCAAAGTTGTCAATTTTCTTTTTAAACCTGAACTTTTTTATTTTCTCGACTTTTTGGGACCAAAATACCCTCACGTGTGTGAGAGGGTACCTAACTTGTGCCTTTTCCCTCCCTTTTTCCCTCCATTTTCCTTATTTCCCTAAACTTCTTTTCATTTATTTCCTTAACTCCACTTCTCTTTCAGCCTTCATCCCCCATTTCCCTCTCTCCCTACTGCTGCTCTCCCTCTTTAATCACTCCCCACTGCCTCACTCCATAACTCATCTTCAATGTCTAACTGTAGTGGCCAAAATTCACAAACTGACATTGTCAATTGTGAATGGTTAAAGAAAAGGTTAAATTATTAATTGAGGAGAGGGATTTGTTGAATCAGGCAAGAAAGGTGACAGTGGAGTGTTGTGTTTTGACCGAGAAAGAAAAGGAGAAGAGATGAAATGAAAATAAGAAAGAGGGAAAAGAAAGAAAAAAAGGGAAATGAGGAAAATGGAGGGAAAAAGGGAGAGGAAAGCCTAACAACCACGGTATCCTCTCATGCACGTGATTGTATTTTGGTCCAGCAAAATCTGGAAAATAGAAAAGTACCGATTTTAAAAGAAAAGTGACAAGTTCAGTACCTTTGTACAAAAAAAAGAAGTTTAGTACTTATGTACAAATCCTCGACAAAGTTTGGTACTTTTGTAAAAAAATTCTCAAGAAAATAAGATAAAAAGAATAGGGAGGAAAAAGGCAAAAAGTTTTGGAAAACAGATAAAATGGGGAGAAAATCAATGGTCCCTTCCTTATCAGAAAAGTTAATACTTATATTGAAGTCGATACTGTTCTTGTAAATATTCCTCTTTATATAGAAAATGGATATATTTCTAAAAAAATGGATATAAAAAATTCATCCCAAAGACTCCTAAAATGCTTGCACGATTGGGAATATGGTGCATTTTTCATACGCAGATAACGCATAAGACGATACAAAACTGTTTCAATTGATGTTTAGAGCAAACACATTATCTTTGCCGTAAAAGTGAATGAAGATATGGGCCTAACTTGTGCTCTTGTTATGATAAAAATAGTACATCAGTCTTACTAGAATACCAGTATCGAATAAATAAAATCCAATTTCCTAATTCCTTTGATATTGAGACAATCAAAAGTGATTCATAACCCCTCTATTTCCCCAGTTATACATTTTGACATCCCGATCATATCTCGTCATGAAGTTGATGGGATTTTCTCCATCTTTCAGCTTTAGGTGATTATGGAATATAGCAAAATGGCTAAAAAAAATTCTCTTACTTCTTATCATTAGTGAAGTTAGGGGAAGTCATACTTCAAGGCATCAATGCATTCAGGGTCAATCTAGGGAACAGGCTCCCTATTTTCTTAAACAGAGGAAATGTTGCATACATCTCGACCCCAGCACCTGTACTTTGTTATTGTTGTTGTCGTCGTCCTCGTTGACTTCTTGTGGGAAGGCCATAGACCAAATGAATTGGATTATTAGAGCAATAAAAAGGTCTGATAATAATTTTTAATAATGAACTCGAGCCAAGCAAGGTCTAACTTGTGTGCAACTGGACTCATTAGCACTTCTACGACTCTCATTACAATGTTTAATCAATCTCCTATGAAGTTAAATTCTCCGATGAACAAATCAATTTTGAGAACTTCCAAGGAACTCTACTCCCTTAAGGGATGTGAATTCCCATGATGAACCAAACAAGCACTCTGATAATATTCCAAAATATATAGGTGGTTCAACATATTTCTTTTTCTTTTTACCAAAATGATCGGCAAAATTGGTGATACAACCAAAATATGAATAAGCTCAAACTTAAGTTTGAATCGGAATATCCGAAGATCAATTTAGTAACAACAGTGAAAACAGGAAGAAAAAAAACAGAACACAAAATCAACAGCTATCATCATATTGCTATAACAACAAGTTCAAAAAAGCAATTCACGAAATAATTGAAAAGCACTATCGACAGAACAATAAGACAAAGAAACCGTTGAAACCCCAAAAAAAGACAATCAAAAAAGTAAATGAATATATGTGTCCGCGACAAGTCAACAACTTTTCCATTCTACCGTACCCTACCAATCTGAGCTCAAAGTATTTTTAAACGCAAAAAAACAGGAAATAAAATAGGTATGAGAATTCAATCAAAAGAAACATGAGAATATTGAAAGCATTAAGCCATAAAACCTGAAGTTACAGGTGAAACTTACAACATCAGAGAAGGCGACAGAAAGAGAGCCAAGAAGTATGCATAAAGCAGCGGAGTATTTGCTGTCAACAATAGTAGCCATCATGCTCCAAGATATTGCACCAAGAAGCCCAGAAACTACCAGATACGACCTTCTTCGGTATCCAAAAAGGGGTATCGAATCACTGAAACCATGTAATAAGCACATAATAATCAGCTATACAGGCATGAAAACAAAAGTTTTGTAGTGTGGAATGTTCAGAACTCAGATACCTTATAAAGCCATAGAGAGGCTTGACAAGCCAGGGGAATGAAGAAAAACCTGATATCACAGCTGTCTAGTCAATCATCAATAACTTAGTTAGATAACATGGAATCTGGAAAATGGTATAAGCAAAAAAAAACTGGGCCACTGGCTACCCGTCGGTACTTATAAATGGATGAGATAGAAGAAAAACATGCCATCATCAGATTTATTTTACAGTCTTCTGCCTCTAGTGGTCTGATACACAAAAAACAGACACATGTTTCAGAGCAAGAACATGGATGATTACTCACACCACTAAGTCATGAAATCTGTCGAAGTTATATGCACAAGTCCTATAGATATATTTCCATGACAACCTTTCTGTAACAAATTGCTACACTACAAAAAGGACAGGATGAGCAGAAACTATGACACACCTCTGCGGGATCTAGATGCAGATCATCTTTCAAATAAAAGCTGACAGCAAGCCTTGCGAGCCCTAAAACACCTTGGACAAAGTAAACCATGGCCACAGCAATTGTATCTGGAGACATGTCCACACCAAAGAGCTTGAAGAGACCCTTTGAGTTATTCTTTCTGCGTATGTTATACAGGGAACGGTCTTCATTCTCCACCTCAGTTGTTAAGAATTCTTCTTCTCTTGTACCTATGATAGGAGTAATAAATTGAGAAAAAGATGCAAGGAGGGATAGCATAGGCCATGAAATTTGATCTATAATAAATACACAATTTTATTTTGCAGCCATAACACAAAGCCACAAATGTTACATATATCTAGCCAAAGAATAGAGCATCAGCATCTATTTTTCTTCAAATAATGATGAGTCATGAGATAGCCGGAAACAGTCTCCCTGTTTTGGGGGAAAGGTTGCGTATATCCTGACCCCCAATGGATGGGGATTGCACCAGAAAAAGGCTAAGTAAATCAGTTACTGGCTTCAGAAAGATCATAAATGAAATAATTGATAAATCTAATTTGGTATTGAAGTGATAGAAGAATAACAACACAGAGAGTCCAGTTTATTATGAATACATGCAATTCTTCACTTGTTAAAGGGTTTATTGATGAGGAAGTTTGTGATGAGTACAACCATGATTGCAAGAATAGCGATGAGTTCATACAGAAAGAAGAAGTTCAAGTCTGCGCAAATAAATCATATCACAATGAGAAAACAAAGAGGCTGTATTAGCTACATCTCCAAGGAAGGCAGTAAAAATACACAGATCTTCACAAGGACAAAGAAAATACTGAGAAATAGGATACTGAAACTGTAAAAACGGAGGGTTGAAGACTTTGTTCCTTATGGAGAAGCGTAAACTTTAATTCAAGGATCTGGACCTCATCAACTTTCTCAGACTGTCATCATATCTTTAAGCATTTCATTTGAAAACCTCAACACTGCAGCTTTACTGTTCAGTGAAACCAAATATTTAAGACTTACCAAGTCTACAACACATGAACGGCTACAATAAGCATGCAGAAAAAGAAATGCAAAGAACACAACTATCCATCAAAGAGAATTACAATTAAAACTCCACTTCTGAGTTCTAAAGTTTTGTTCATTGGATAAAGGAGGAGAGTTGCGTGGTAGAGAATGATTATTATTTTTAGATAGCATGGTATCTAGGCTTTGCATAAGTGCCTAACTAATCCTATGGGCCCTAAAGTTCACGACTGGTACAACCCAAAAGACTTGAACTTGCGACCAGGAATAAACCTCAAAAGTCTTACCACTGCGCTACCCACTCATAGTTTCTACAAAGGGGTGCAACACAAGGACCTCCCGTGAGACCACCCATCCTAGTACTACTCTCGCCCAAATATGCTATATTGTGAAGTTCTGATGTGATCTTGTGCATTAGTGATGCCATCATGCACTGTGTTGCTATGATCGCAGCAAAAGAATCAAACCTACACACATCTCCTTGAAATGGACGAAATTGGGATCTGTGGACTGTGTATGTCTATGGTGTGTGGATCGCATTTCCAAGCTAGCCGACCTTAATGGATTTAGGAATAAGGCTTTTGAGGAGGAGACGAGAGAGAATCCACCTAAACCCTCATAGGCTAACTCTTTTATGGTGATATGGTATCCGAAACTGGAGGCAATTTCATATATAAACCAAAACAGATAAGGAGGACGGTCTCACCATGCACACACCAGGAACTAATTCTTTCATTGCCGCAAGGCATATCAGACAATTCTAATTATTAAAAAAATCCAAAAAAACAAACAAAAAAAGGGACATGGAATTTCACCTAATGGAAAATGCTATTTGACAAACAGAAGGAACTAGGAAGAAAATTCAAGGTTTGGACAAGTATGCAAAGGTACACCCAACCAGTCAAATAATGTGTTGTGCCAAATGTTCCAATTTTATTAACGACGATAACAACAACAACTCCAATTAATTTTCCTTCCAAGTTCTTTCTTTCCTTTTTTTTGGCGTCAACTTCAAACATTGTTGTTAATAATCCATACCTGGGTTGATAATGAGTTTTTCGAAAAATTAAACCTTGTGTAGTTGTGTTAAGCCATCAATTTTTATTTGGACTATGAAATACATCAATTCCGATGGATATATGTACTGCCAAAGTTTTAATTTCACATTTTGACATATTTCAAAATTTCACTGGATTGTTCCAAGCTTAGGATTGAATTGTTGAAGTAGGGATTATTTTGAGATAATCCGCTAGAGTAAGGACTATTCTCCTCGTCATTATACATTTAAACAAAAACTACTAATACGAACTCATTTTTGCCACGTTGACTTCAAAAATGCGCACCAAAAAAAAAGGGATGATGAAGATAAATAAACTACCACATTAGTAAAAATCAAATAAAATGCAAATGGCTAGTTGGTTACCATCATCAGTGGAAGTAATAAAGGGCCCACCATCACCGTCACCATCGTCATCACTACGAAGGGCGGCAAGGCGGTGGGAGGAGGTCGGTGGTATTGGGATTGAGACGGACATGTTGTGAGGAGGAGAATTACGGCGAGAGGATGGTCGAAAGAGGAGAGGGGTGTTACGGTAAATATGGGAGAGAGAGTGTGAGCGAGGTCGGGGGAAGGGGAAGGGGATTGAATTTGAGATTGGTTGAGTGATGATGTAGATGGTGTCGCTGCAGAGGAGGAACATGAGTGAGGGAATTTGAGATTAGAGTATTTTAGACTAATAACTAGAGTAGAAACTACAATGCGAGTAGTTTATTTGCATTTATGATTTTTTTTTTTTTAGAGACTACTATAGCAAACAGTAGTCAGCAAGTCTACGGTATACCGGGTGCCACGTCAGCATTTTTTCAAAAAATTAACATGTATAACTAGTAGGTATTTTTATATGACTAATGACTAGTGCGTATTTTTATATGACTAATGACTAGAAGATATAGGACTAGTGAAATCTTTTATATGACTAATGTCTCCGAACTACCGCCTCACTTTTAGCCACTCATTTTTTTTCCTTTTTACTTTTAATAAAAAGGTAGTGCCACATAGGCAGGTTTACCTAGAGCTGGCCAACGATTGGTTTGCAGTCGGAAATCGAGTCGAAATCGAGTCGCTGGAAACCGAATCGAATCGAGTCGATGGAAAATGGCATCGGAGTCGAACCAAATCGAAAAGGATCGATGCGACAACGATTTGAAATTTTTTCAAATCGACGATTCGGTTTGAGACGAGTCAGTCATAAATCGGTCCAAGAACGACTTGCATCGAGTCGTGACTTGATTCAAGTCAACCCAAGTCGAGTCGGTAAATCGAATCTAATCTCACCTCATTGCTAAACACTCGTAGTTTAATAGTGAAATATGACAATAATCATCAATCATACTCATAACATT
>ONZK01001016.1:27275-53580 GCA_900322385.1 Pharnaceum exiguum | reverse complement strand
GGAAAACAATTGGAAAACCGGTTTTATATTATCTTGTTATTAATAGGTGATTTAAGTATAATAAAATACATTTGAATTCTCTTGTATTGTTCGTGAGGAACAACACAAGGTTTTAAGAAAAGCAATTTGCACAACTAAAGATCAAGATTCAGGATTTTGAGGTAAGTAGTATGGGACTCTTTTAGTGTTTTCTTATAAGAAAAGTATAGTATTATTATAATGCTGACATGTAAACTGGGCTGACATGTAAACCGTTTGTTTGAGTTATTTGTATTTTTAAAAGCGGTTCTGCTATGATACGGACTAAAGCTGATTACTTACTCTATTTTGGGTATTGTCTGACAAAGTTCTTTCAGTTACCGTACTTTCTGAACCGGTGTTTACCTTGTTATCTGGACGGGGTATTTATATATATTAAAGTGTTCGATTAAAGTCTTGGTATGTTTTATGAAAGTGGTATATTTCTTGAAGTCTTCTACTGGATTTATTTGTTAAAGTTATTGTTATTGAACCGTTATGAAACTCCGTCAAATTCTGAATATTCTGGACTCCGGCCAACGGAGGTTAATTGTTAGACCTGTGCATAGTGTAAATTATGTAATTCTGTATTATTTATGTGGTTGGATGGTGACTCTGTGGTAATTATGTGGTTGAATGGTGACTCTGTGGTGATTCTGTGGTTAGATGGTGATTTTGTGGTTGGATCTGTGGATATTGTTACCGATACTGTTTGTAGTTCTGGACGGAGTTTCCCATACGTAGATTTATTGATACTCATTGAAAACTATTTTTGTTATGTTCTGTTCAGTTCTACTTTTTGATACTTGAGTTTGAACTATTATTTCAATAAATAATTTTCTATATACCGATCATATCTTCATCGTTTGGTGAGTTTATTGGGTATTTGAAGTCTTTGTTATATTTTTGGATTTCTATAAAAATGACAATTATATATATTATTATTTTAGTATTATGATATTTTTTGCATGTCAGACCACTTAGAGGGGTTTTATATTACTTACTGGACTAGTGAGCTCATCCTATTCTTATTATCATGTTTCAGATTGACACTTTGGAAGTTCGACTTTAGTTACGGGTTGGTGTTATGGTTTGAAAGATATTAAGATTCGCTTCACAATTATTGGCTCTATAGCGTTTGAGGATATTCTTTGTATACAACCTATCATGAGTTGTAGCATATACATTTGTTGTATTGTAAGGTTATCTCCCATTATTTTCGGGTTGTCTGTCTCTACCCATTATATCTCTTTTAATCGGTCAATTTCTTCTTCCTACCATATTATATATATTAGCCTTGCCTATCACGTGACCTATCACGTGGTATGCGGCGTCTGTAGCGGGGCGTTACAATTTCGTAAGTGGAATCGGAAAGATGGGCATGAAAGGAATGTGCTATTTGCGCCTTTTATTCCTATACTAATTCGTTTCGCCAGAAGTATTGAACATGCAAAACCTTGTAATGAAACTGAAGCAAGGCAAGAAGTGTAAACTGAACATAAGCAAGAGGGGAA
Source organism: Pharnaceum exiguum (assembly GCA_900322385.1). NCBI lineage: Eukaryota > Viridiplantae > Streptophyta > Magnoliopsida > Caryophyllales > Molluginaceae > Pharnaceum > Pharnaceum exiguum. Next base: position 52,048 of record ONZK01001016.1, on the reverse strand, counting down.
AAAAAGACAGAAAAAGGCAATCATTGGCAGATATAATGGACAAGTGAGATTCAAATGGGTCTTCATGGGAATACAAGTGTCAAACTACTTTGAGCTTCAACAATCTTGATTGCTACAAAGTGAAGCATTGGGTGACTTCAATCTTCAATTGTTCTTTTGCCTTTTTGTTTTTTGTTTTTGTTTTTTTTGTTTTTAAAGAAAAAAGTTAACGGAGTTAACTTACTGTTAGTCTGTTTCTATTTTACACCAAGTATAGTATGGGGTGGTTAGTTTTAATATAAAAAAGGTGGGATTATTTTCATTTTACAGCCCAAAGCTGGGATTATTTTCATCAAATTTTCCAAAAAAAAATTCAACTTCTCATTTCAAACTATTTTCCAAACAATCGTCCACATTAGCAAATAAGGGGACATGATACAGAAAATATGAGTCGTCACAACTCACAAATAACGATAACTTTAGAAACATAAAAATGCCGACTTACTAGTTTTCTTTAATTGTCGATATTTTAATATAAAAAAAGATGCAAAGTCGCCGTTGTATCATGACCTCTAGTGGCGACTTTGCCATTGTAAATTATTTTTTCTATTAAATATCGTGTTTTTAAAAAAATATCTTTGGGAGAGTCCCCTCTACTGGGGGCGACTTAAAGGTTCTATGATGCGTATGTTTAATCGTTGACATGAACGGTAATTTGAGAAATATTTTGAAATTGGGTGTCGAGTCGGATTTTTTTTAAAGTAACCATTTTTAATTTAAAGGGCATTTTAGAAACCAACATCTCTTTATTACAACATGATATATGCTTCGATCGGCCTGCGAGGATATATTTGACATCACTTTAATAGTTTTAGAATGAAACACCTCCTGTAAAATCATCCCAGAATGTGGGTTAGTGAGGAGTGAGGACAATCTTGGTTAAAGGACATGTGGTGGCATGTGGGGTCAGTGATAATGAGCCAAGCGGCTCATGAGCTACTCCAGCTCGTCTCGGTCAAAGCTGAGCTCGAGCAAGCTCGTGCTCGACCCGACCTCCTCCTTGAGCCAAGCCGAGCTAAGAGGAGCTCGGCTCGAAAGGCTTGCGAGCTGGCTCGATGTTTCTTTTACATAAATAATTAACCCCGAGTCGAGCCAGCTGAATTTTTTACAAGTCGATTCGAGCCCACCAAAAACAGTTATGAGCTGAGCCGAGACTACCCAAGCTCGGTCTAAGCTCGACTCGTTATCAATTCTAATCAAAACCGTACCTATATACCGGCGGCAGCCCATATGTGACATCCTTTTTCTCACAAGTGTTGAGGTATTCAATCTCAACTTTCCCTTCCTTTGACTTATCCTCATACTTCGTAAGCAGATATAAACAGCAAACATGTTCATTATTATATAAGCTGGTATATCTGTCAAAGTATTTAATTGATGAAATACATACTTGTCCATACATAAGGACTTTTTTCCTCACGAGAGAAAGCCGAGGTCCACAATTTCGACAAAAAAGGTACCCCATCTCCCAATGCATAATATAAGTGCCACACCGATCACAGAACATCATTTTGTAGTAGAGGAAACTAAAGAAGGATGGGAGGAAAGGGTCTATTGGTTTGTTAATGTTAAGTGGAAGTGTAGGCAGCAAAATGTTATGAATATAGTCGCATGAATGAAAGTGATCCAAAATTCTACATCTGTAACACCCTAGACATCCTAATTTTTAAGTATTAATATTATATAATATAGAAATAAAATAACTTTATTGATGGAATATCCCAAATAAAACTTCAGAGAAACTACCCATTCCTGTTTAGAATACTATTGCAACATCTTTCTAAAAGATTCAGAAAGATGATAAGCAAGATATATTATTGAAGAAATACAATCTCTGAAACAAACCCATTATTAATTCCAACTAGATTGTTTGGACTTCTACTAATTATTACAATTCAACTCGCTAGTGTAGACGTCCTCGCAACTCACACACGAATACCTGAAATGGTCAAAGATACTACTCCCCGATACGCCACATCGATCGGTTCATAATAGGGGACACAGTGAGTCACATGAGTAATTCATATGAGTTTAACCCTTTGCAAATAGCACATACTTACCGTATTTATGTCCAATCAGGCAACATATAGATTAAACAAAAAATCACATAACATGCTATCACCCATCAGAATTACAAAGCGGAAACAGAATCACAGGGATTAAATAAAATAATTTATCTTTATTTTATAGTTTTCAAGTTATATAAGGCGCTTCGAGAAGTGAACCCAAAAAAAAAAAAATAACAAACCGAAAAGCTCCTTCTGGAACTAACATGGATAATGTCTCAGTATGCATATTCTTCCTAGTCGTGTCGTTACGACATTATAATATTCAACTAGGAAACGACAACTCCTATAAGCAAAGGAAGAAAGGCTCACATTGAGCTATAAAGAAAGGCTCACGCTGAGCTAAATAAAAAGGCTCACATTGAGCTACAAAGTTCTTAGTCTCCTGGAAGCAAACCCTTAACATAACCAAAATAAGGGGTTTCAAATAAGGTTACTTCTCGATTCACTTTAAGTGATTTACAAGTTTTGATTGGGTAGCAAACACAATCAGGCTCACATAAGTTAATCATTTTATTCAGGCTTATTTATCCTTTTAGAAGATAACACAAAATAGACCTCATTACTCCGTTCCAATAATATATTTAGCCAGCCATAAGATAAAATATAATATCGATATTCATACTCCATAAGAGTTGACAATAAGTTATTATATAGTTAAACATTTCTGTTAAGTTTCGGATTATATCCCGTGAACAAACTGAGCACTTAAATGTAAATACACATTTAACATAGCAAACATACTCCGAATTAGTCTTATAATATATCAAATCGAAGCTATCGAGCCAAAGTTTGTTGATGTACATACCAAATAATTTTCTGGAATTGTTTACACTGTCAAAAGGTCATCCTAAGTGACGGTACAAAAATACACTCAAATATGAAAATGCAACTTTCTATCTATCATTATATAATTCAACCATAAAATATAAATCAAAATTGTATACTAGCTAAACACAAAACCCTTGGGGAAATCATATAGGATTAAAGATCACATGAATTACCTTGATTGCTATAAACTAAAATCAAGGACCGTACAAATTACTCGAACGGACGCTCCTCGTTGTCGTTGTACTCTTCTACAATTTAAAAAATATATATATTCGACTATCAAAATTAACTCAAAAACTTAAGTGAAGGAAAACAATTTTAATTCTAAAATCTTGAAATACCAAACTTAAGGAATAGAAAGTAAGAAAGAAGTATTGAGTTACGTGATTATAGTGATGATATGCAACCAAAATAGGTGAAGAAAATTAGAGCAAATGGACTTGAGGCGTACGTGGGAGACACATCCAGGAAAAGGTAAAATGAATGAAACTGTCTAATGAGAAGGAAGATAAATAAAAAAGTCTAAAACAAAGTTACGCTTGGTGATTGATCAAGTGGAACGGCTTGATTGATGAAGCAAATAAATTTCAACTGTTATGCATTATATGGCCAAAGTTACGTAAGTTTTTTTAAATGTGAGTTGAAATAAAATTTATTTCTCATTTTGTGCAAGGTTGTGAAAACATCTATGTAGTGTAGCGGTTGATTGTCAAAAATAACAACGGCATTCTTAAATAAGAATTAATGAAGGGATTAAATAACAACTTGGCCATGTACGGTTTTAGTGATAACTTAGCTTGTTAGATTGAAAATGAAGGTGAATTTGTGCTACATTTTAATTTAAAGAATCTGGACAAAGGTTGGATAAAGTTAGACAAAAAATGCACATTGAACCGTAAATGTTGCATGTAGCTCAATACAGCTAACTCGCTAAAGGTAAAATAAACAATTTATAAAAGTTAAAATTAAAATGACATCTGAACCAGGCAGAGAAAATAATTTATTTTAAAAACATATAAACATAAATATTTTTAAATATTAGGGATATTACAACATCTATTCCATATTATTCTCAAATCTCAATGACATCTTTTATGCAAGTAATTTGGTATCTAGTTAGTTACTTTTAGAGAAGAATCAACCAAAGACAAATTGTCGCATAATATTTTTCATATTTGCTTATTTGGTGCATTGCAAAGTTACCAACTTAGACAGTGCTATGTTCCTTTAATCTTGTAGATGTAGTATTCCAAAGGTTAAAAAGATACGAGTATTACTTAATGGAAGAAATTGAAACGATGCATTTTTTTGTTTCTTTGATGGCGGAAACGATGCAATATTGGCCTTGACAGTTTGGCATTGATTGAAACCGACGGAAACAAAGTTAAAGGACGCCATAATAAGCAAGACGTTCACTTATCAGCGAGCAATCTAGTTGTCCAAAAGTTCAGTCCAAGTTGGGGGCTTTTTGCACTAAGGAAACTGAAACTCCGTTTAAATGGGATGAAGTACTGAAGAGAAGAAAGTGACGATCATTCTTGAAGAGTTGGATGGACTAATATTATGGTAAGGTATAGGAGGTAATGTGCTGTATCTTTTCTCCAATTAGAATCGGAAATTGATTTAATTGCCACTATGAATCAAGGATAGCATAAACCAATTTTCATGCGATTCATATTCGGGGTAAACATAAACAAATGATCACTCATATTCATATTCATGCGACTCATATTCGTAGTTTAATCCAATCTCAAGCACCATATTCTACCAAGCTAAATAAGAATTTTTTTAGAAGTCGGACAACAAAACTCTTTAAATGATCACTTGCCCATTGCTCATATATTATTATTTTTTAGCTCATGCATGGGTGCAATTACCCAATTCCTCCTAACCTAATCTTTCCAATCTCATTTTTACAGCCCACTTATCACTTTCCATGAAATTATGGCACGTTAACATCAAAAATATTATCCACACTGTGAGACGTTTATAACTAGCTACTAGTCTATGACAATGATTTCTTCTCTTGCTCCATGTTTAGTAACTGTGGTCAACCCACGATATCTTAATGTGATCATATATACAAGCAATCACCCCAAGTAACTACAACAGTACTGTGTACGTACTTCATACCATCAATCACTCTATGACCTATGAGTGGCTACTTTTTATACAAACATTAATTTAAAATCATATTGCTTCGATGATACTTATTTTTTGATATTTGCTTCGATGTTACTGAGGAAATGTTGAAGTGTTGAGTTGTTAGCCATTATCAAATCGTTATTGTGTTTGTTTTTCTTTTAAGGAGTGCAGCCTAGGATATATAGACGTTGCTTTACTGAGCCTAGTATATCAGTGCTCACTGCTCATGTGTCCATTTTAGTAAATAACAGTTGTTACGTACGAATTTGCAATTTTTGATTTTCAATAGTGTGCAAATGCAATTTGTTAGTCAATAAAGACTCAAAAGTTACATATATACTCAAAGAGTAGTTTAATTGACATATAAAAATGGATGAGTTTATATTCACCCAAATGAAGAGTCTAAGGATTGTCCTTGCATATGCGTCCAACCATATAATAAGTACAAGGGACATTTTATTCTACTACTATATGATATAGGACACTTAACTTTCACATACATAAATTACGAAGTTTTATAAAAATAATAACGGTATTGGGTGATTGAAGTATTTATAATTCATAATCACCACTCCATTAAATATCTATATGAAGAATAAGGTCTTCACAGTAACTTGCACATTTCTGATGGAGCTTTAATTGCAATGACACCAATGCTGGCAATGTGGCAAGACAACCAATTCGTTCCATATGTAGTTTATTAGCAGTAGTTGTAGCTAGTTATGTACATTAGCCACTGTGGCATGCAAGGTCTGAGCTACACTCCTTACCTTAACATCTCATTGGTTGCTTTATCATTATGTGGAATATAGCTTTTGGTATTTCGAGAAATCCTTTCACTTTCCTAGTTCCACTTTGGAATTAAATTTGAGTGGTTTATGTGTCCTCGTCAAATAATTTTGTGTCAGATAATCATAATATCATATCTTTGCTTCTCCTGAATGTTGTTACATATCTCTCTTATTGTGCTAAATCACGGATCAACCTAAAGTTCGAGCGTTAATTGGCATTGCACCCTCCCTATGTCATGATAATGATGCACCTCTTCATGAGTTTGTTATAAATAGATACAATTTAGGTTTTGCTGCCTACACTTCTACTTAACAGTAACAAAATACCTCAACACTGGTGAGCAGAAGGATGTCACTTATGGGCTGCCGCCGGTATGTATGTACGATTTTGAATTCAGTCTCAATGGGACTATGACTATATGGTGATCTCTATCGCAAATGATGGAGTGTTACAACTGCTAAGCCAAAATCCAAAATGCCAATACATGTCTCATTCTTATCTTAGTATCCAAATCCTTCATGAATACTTTAAAGAAAATTTTGGACATGCCCTACATGGCCGTCTACATAACCCCTAAAAAATTCTCATTCTTTGGCACTCATTGCACTGCTTCCTCCAAATCTTTCCAACATGTTTCTCTAAAGGATGTCTCATGTCCCATCTGTGGTGCATGTAAATTAAACTACCCTCTAATGATGGATTTGAATACTTATAACCCAATCACTTTATCTAACAACGTCAACCTCATCCTTTGCATGTTCTTGATCGTTGATAATCCCCTATTCCTTTTCCTCTCACATCTGGAGCACCACATCCCAAAAACCCCACGAAGCTATCTCCCTAACATTCTCAAATCCAATTGATCTCTTGTAAACAAATAATGTTGATCCTCCTCTTCATAGCCTTTACATGCTCCTTAGCAAAAGTGTCTTTTTTTTCATCTTGAAAAAGTTAATGTATTTAAAATTTGTTGCGTCGTTATTTTGATTATATTTATTTTTGTTTTTTGAGCTATTACTTCACTTATTAGACCACAACGTACACTCACTAAAAATAAAAAATAAAATGAAATCAATACTATTCATTTACTGTCAATATGTTTGCTGCGCTACCAACCTCAAACAAAAATTTATGTGAATCTGTTTCAAATAAGAAAAGATTGAAAGTCGTTAATGACCACATGGAGGTCTTTAACCAACTTTTTTTTGCCATTCACACAACTTTAAAAGAGTACATGTTTTACGTAAATGAAGTTTTTATGCAAGTTTTATTCATGAACAAATAAAAAATGTGACTATATCATTCAATAATGGACATATAGAGTAATAAATAAAGAAGTTAATTGATTTAAATAAAGTGTACGACCATGTTAGGTCATACCGAAAACAACCCAAGATATGACATTAAATTAGTCATATATATCCAGTTATCAACCATGTTAGGTCATACAAAATGTTTGAAAGTAATTTTTTTAAATGGAGCATCAAAATAGAAATAAAAAAGTTTTTTTTATTAATTTGTGAAGTGGCGGGGTCCACGTAATATATATGGGGCTCACATGTCTCAGATATAGGTGAAGCATTGCTTGCTGATCAAGGCATCAAGCTGTACAAGTGTAGTTGTTTGAAGTTCTCACCAATAAGATGTATTACTTGATAAAACAATTAAATCATTCAGTTTTTTAGAATGGCAGAAAACACAGAGTAGCAGACAGATGTACATTAGTAAACAGTTATCAACCATGTAACCTCCTTACATTACCATGATTATATAAGGAGGATACGCAGGGTGTTTAAGAAGTTGTGAATGGTCAAATTGGTCCAAAAAAATCTTTTGACCGTGCGCCCTTTTATTATATGTATGATAAATTACATTAAAATATATTATAATAAAAATTTCTGATTAATCTTTGTCTTTTTTTTTTCTTTCCTGTTTTGTAATTTACAATAATGGTATGACAATAGCCATTTATAGGCTTATAGAGTTAAAAAAAACGAAATATTCAATATTCTTTACAAAATTCACTATGTAATCAAGTGTCGAGGCAAGGTCTAACTAAAGGGGATTTTCCATAAACACTTGACCTGCAGGGTACAAAAACGATTGAGGAACTCCAAAGTTCCCTTTCATTCAATTTGGATGGTAGTTTAGTAGGTACTCCAGATCATGTGCAGATTTGATGGAATTGGTTACTTCGGTGGTGGAGCAAGAGCTGGCACATGCGGTGGTTCAATCAGAAAACCCTAAGAATATCACAAACATTCCCCTGAAACCCAAAAAACCGTGGAATTCTTTGTTTTAACAAGGAAATGGAGATGAGACTTTACATCGGTAATATCAACATTACTCAAGATGATATTAAAGATAAAGTTTATTTTTGGAGTAAGTGTTGTGTCTCATGTTTTGGGGCGAATCCACCACTATGTTATGGAGGCTTTTCTTAGAAGGATTTGAGGCTTATTGACATTGATAAGATTGGTTCAATTGCTAAGGGAGTGTTCATTACAAGATTCAATACGTTGAAGGAAAACCGATTGCATTAAGTAAAGGGAGTCCCATGTTTGAATGTTGATGATATGAATGCTGATGTTGTTCTTCTATTGGTACAGTCCCAGGGGTAGATATCAAATATTGGGTAAACCTAGTCTTTCAAATATCAAGGTTGATAAAACTAGTAGTAATAGAGAGAAAATGAGCTTTCCCTAAAGTTCTAATTGAAATGAGTATAAAGAAGAATGTTATGGAATCAATAGATTTCGAAAACTGGGGTGTTAAATGCCGCCCTGTTTTTCTAGATACCGCCCTGAATTAATTTTTTTTTTCCATCTTTACCCTTATTACTTTTTAACACATACCTTCTATCTCTCTAGGTAATTACTGTACAATTTTAATTATCAAATCATCAGAAAAATAGAAACAGAACGACGTAAATAACCTCCAAACTGACACATCTTGTGTACTATTTTTTTTTTTTTGAAAAAACCGGTTATCTGACCGGAACCTACGAGGCGTAGGTCCCAACGAGCGCTTTGGGCATGACAAGACAATTGCCTAAAACAAAGAGAAAATTATGAAGCAAATTAGTAAATAAATAGAATTTCTAGCCAATCAAAATATTTGGCATGCAGATGTGACATACAAATGTGGCATAGAGGATCTTGATGTGTGAAAACATTGAGATTTTTTGTATTAATTAAAGATTGAAGATTTGTTGAACACTCAAATGGAAGATTAAAATGAAACAGAATGATGAGTTGAATTGGTTCTTAAAAAAAAAAGAATGATGAGTTGAATTAATAATTTTTACGAGGAAAAGAATTCGTGCACCAGTTTTCCCTCCACCTTTATGCGGTTGGAAAAATGATAATCAAACCAGAGCACACTACCACACTATCGCAGCACCATCAGTCAAGCACAATTACAAATCACACACCTGACTGGCCGACCCAAGTTAGTCTACCTGTCTATGCGCCAAAAAAGCATCAGTTTTTTCGGGACCCTAAAAGAAAAAAGACAGCAAATTTAACAAAAGCAAATAGAAAAAAAGAAAGCGCATCAAGCAAAACATCCCTCTTTTTCAGCTTTTTGGTCTCACAGACACATACAGTCACCATTTTATATCATCAGTTCATCACATTACAACATCATAACATTACAACATAACATATTCAAAACGAAAGTCCATCTCTTCCACACTTGGACTCCATTCTCTCTCTTCTCTCCCTCTTTCCACACACTGAATTTCCAACTTCGCTCATACATACACTCTTATGCTCTTAACTTGATCATCATACATAATTCTCATCTGGGTACTTTTCTTTTTCTCTTTTCATTAGCTCATTGTTAACTTTAGCTACTGTGTCTAGCTAGCTAGCTTGCAGCATTTTCTTTCTATTTCTTTTAAATTCCCATGTTGGTATAGTTTAACATAGATCTAACTGACTTTTATTGCTGTTGTTTTGCAGAATTCAGTTCATATGCTAGCTTGATCATTATAATTCTCATGTGGGTACCTTTCTTTTTTCCTGTTCTTTGCTTCTTTTTCAACTTCAGCTACTTGCATAGATCTAACTAAAGTTTACTTTTTGCTGATTTTATGCAGAATTCAGTGGGAAAACAATGCCAGAAATGGGTAGAGATGTGTTAAGAGTGGGAGCTCAAATTATGAAATATGTGAGCATATAAACCAGAACATGTTACAGATTAGTCTATAACCATCCTCCAAATCTTCCTAAAATGTCTCTGTAAATGATGTCTCATGTCCCATCTAGGGTGTAAACTACCCCCTAATGATGGATTTTAATACTCATAACCCAATCACTATATCTAACAACGTCAACCTCATCCTTCGCATGTTCTTGATCGTTGATAATTACCAATTCCTTTTCCTTTCACATCCGGAGCACCACATCTCCCTAACATTCTCTCAAATCCATTTGATCTCTTGTGAACACATAATTTTGATCCTCCTCTTCATAGCCTTTACCAGCTCTATGCAGTTAATGCTCATATGTTCCAATTCCAAAGACGAAATTTTTTCCCTCGTGCATTCTTCTAATGAGTGAACTCTCTAAACTAGCTTTTTTACCCGCATCGTCCAAAATGAAGGAAACCTTACTCATTTGACATCACTCCTGTGACACCCACCAAAAATGAGCCACTTAAGAGGATTGAAAGGACTACTTATACCACCAAGGTGCACCTTCTTTTCAGGAAGCTCATCACATAAGAACTCCACAGTTAAGCGTGCTAGCTATGCAGCAATTCTGGTATGGGTGACCTCCTGGGAAGTCCTTCCCAAGGTGCGGGTGAGTGAGGACAAAACCTGCTTGAAGGACATGTGGTGGTCTGTGGGGCCAGTCCTAAGATTATGACTGTATGGTGACCTCCGCCACAAAGGGCGGGGTATTACAACTCATGGGTGCCAAATTGGCGCATTGCTTCAGGGGACTGACCTAGCAACCCTCACGTATTTATCACCACAATCGGGTGAAGAAATTGTGGTGTATGGTGTATCGCTGACTAGGTGATGCCCCAACAAAATTCATATTTTGGTCCACATCTTGAAAATAAGACTAAAGTGAATGCCCTTTCATGTACGTACCATGAGTCCCCTCCTCGTATATTCGGGCTTGTGAGTGGTTGTGACCGTTATAAATAAAATTTATAACAACTGAGTCAGTTTTGGACTTTTGGAAAAGAATGTGGAATAATTATTCAATTAACCATAATTTATTAGTTAGATAAGTAACATTGCTTATATTTAAACGTTAAAATGATAAATTATTCCTAAAAAATTTCAAACAGATAACAATAGTAGGATTGTACTAATTTTTTTTTTTATGGAAGGATTGTACTAAGGTTGCATAGGCAATGCTTTCAAGTTTCAACTAGAACGAGAAAAGAAGTGTTGAACACCCCCACCTAGGGATGTAAATGGATAGGATATGGATCGGGTGGACCTTCACCCGCCTCCATCCACCAATATTTTTCACCATCCGCTCCATCTGTCACCCGTCAATTCCATCATCCACACTCGTTCATCCGTTCACTCGCGGGTGAACGGGTGAAATCGGGTTTTAAACAGGTGTTCAACAATTTTAGATTTAATATCTCCAAATTAACAATCACTTATCATATACATATTAAAGTACACAATACTTAAATGAATTCTTAAACAAAAACTATTCAAATCATAGAAATGGTCCTAAACCGATGGAAATATAATTTTTGTTAAAAGTTTATTACTTTCTTTTTCTTTCTTTTTTGTCCGATTTTTCTTTTTTCTTTATGTTTATATTTATATACGGGTTCGCACGTGCATCCGCGGGTGACATATGGTCACCCGAATCCGATCCATCCGTCACCCGTCAACATCCATCATCCACTTTATCATCCATTTATTCGGGTTTTCATCCATTTATTTGGATCGAGTTTAGCGGGTATCCGCGGATTCGGGTTCCATTAACATCCATACCCCACCTTTATGCGGTTGGCAAAGTACTCCCTCCGTTTCTAAAAGTTCTTCCACTTTTTTGGAGTACACACATATTAAGAAAGCTGGAAAAAGACTAATTTATCCTCAACAAGTGGGTGAGTGAGAATGAGGGTTATGGTAATTTGGCTAAAGTACAAGGGATAAATGAGACATTTAGCCAAAAAAATCATGCTAGATTTAAAAAGTGGAAGAACTTTTTGAGACAAACAAAAAGGAAAAAGTGGAAGAACTTTTAGAAACGGAGGGAGTAATAATCAAACCAGAGCACACTACTACACTAGCCCAGCAGCTCAGCACCATCAGTCAAAGCACAATTACAAATCACACACCTGACCGGCCGACCCAAGTTAGTTTAGTTTAGCTGTCTATGCGCCAAAAAAAGCATCAGTTTTTTGGGGAGACTAAAAGAAAAAAGACAGCAAATTAACAAAAGGAAAGAAAAGCAAGCTCAGCAAAACATCCCTCTTTTTCTGCTTTTTGGTCTCACAGTGACCTTTTTAGATCATCAGTTCATCACATTACAACATCATAACATACCAACATAACATAACATATTCAAAAAAGTCCATTTCTTCCACACTTGGACTCCATTCTCTCTCTTCTCTTCCCCCCTTCCACACACTGAATTCCCAACTTTTGCATTTCCCCATCTTAGCTCATTCATACACTCTTAACTTGATCATCATACATAATTCTCATCTGGGTACTTTTCCTTTTCTCTTTTCATTAGCTCATTGTTAACTTTAGCTACTGTGTGTATGTGTCTAGCTAGCTTGCAGCATTTTCTTTCTTTTTCTTTAAAATTCCCATGTTGGTATTGGATTACATAGATCTAAGTGACATTTGATGCTGTTGTTTTGCAGAATTCAGCTCATATGCTTGCTTGATCATCATAATTCTCATCTGGGTACCTTTCTTTTTTCCTGTTCTTTGCTTCTTTTTCAACTTCAGCTACTTGCATAGATCTAACTAAAGTTTTTTTCTTGCTGATATTATGCAGAATTCAGTGGGAAAACAATGCCAGAAAAGGGTAGAGATGTGTTAAGAGTGGGAGCTCAAATCATGAAATATGTGATCATATCAACCAGAACATGTTACAGATCAGTTTATAACCATCCTTTTCTTGTGGGAATTTTGTTATTGGTGTTTTACTTGTATAGATCAGCTCCTTTTTTGTTTTCTTTATTGGTTTCTGCTTCCCCTGTGCTTGTTTGTACTGCTGTTTTGCTTGGAACCCTCTTGAGTTTTGGTGAACAAAGTGTCCCTTTTGTTGAGGAGGATGAGGAAAGAAGCTCAGAATTTGTAGAATTGGAGAAGGACTTGGTCGAAAATAGCGCGGTTATTGAGCGAGATGGTGAAGGGTTTGATAGAGGTTTTAGTTTTCCTGAATTGAGAGGGGAGATAGTGGAGAAGGATGTTGATGAGTTGCCTTTGGTTGAGAATGTTGATAGATTAAGTAAGTTTGAACTAGAAGAAGATGTGCATAATTGGGTGCCGGATGAGCAGGTTTCTAGGGAGCTCGTAGTTGAGAAAGAGCAGATTGGTGAAGCGAGAGGCGAGGTTGAGGATCTAGAGATTGAGCACAAGGACAATTCCGAAGATCAAATAACTGGAGAGGGGGTTGAAGATCTGGAGATTGAACAGAAGGTGGATTTTGAGTATCAACGAATCGGAGAGACAGTTGAGGTTGGTTTAGTTGATGAGAAAGTTCTTGAAGATGGATTGTTGAGGAAGGTTGAGGGTGAGAATGTTGAGGAGTATAGCTCAGCAGAAGGATCTGTTGAGGTTCAGACAAGGGATGGACCTGAGCCGTCCTTGGGATCATGGGGACGGTTTAATGAAAACTTGGAGGATAGGTTATCTCCAGTTCAAAAGATCCAAGCTGCTATTCATGCTCAGATAAGAGATAGCTTGGAATCCTCACTGCGTTCATGGAAACAGTTGGAGGAAACTATTGAGAAGAAGTTCTCTGGCTCTGAAAAGGTTCAGCCTGAGAATTCTGAAGATTATAGATCAGCGGAAGGATCTGTCGATGCCTTATTGAGGGATCAACTGGAATCGTCTTTGGGATCATGGAAAGAGTTTGATTCTGATCATGATGGGGATGATGAGTCGGAGTCTGGCTCTGATGGAAATGAGAGCTCTTCTCCAGATGCGTCGATGGCGGATATTTTACCTATGCTTGATGAGCTTGATCCGTTTTTGGAGAATGAAGATCAACCAGCAGATAATCTATCTCGTCAGAGTTCTGCCGCTACTATGGGAAGGGGAGAGGATTTACATGACAGCGATATTCATTCAGATGTTGAAAGTGAGCAAAATGAGGAGAGAGACGCTGATCACATGAAAAGCGATGATGACGATGATGATGAAGAAGAAGAAGAAGAGGGGAATCAAAGCAGCAAAGAAGACACAGCTAATTCAGCAATCACATGGACTGAAGACGACGAAAAGAATCTTATGGATTTGGGAACTTCCGAATTAGAAAGGAATCTGAGGTTAGAGAGCCTTATTGCAAGACGAAGATCCAGGAGAATGATGACAGAGAGAGACTTGATAGATTTGAACGGGATGGATCTTCAGTTTCCAGTCGCACCTATTTCAACAAGAAGAAATAATCCCTTCGATTTCCCTCATAATTCTTATGCTGACATGGGGTTGCCACCAATTCCAGGTTCTGCGCCATCTGTTATGTTGAAAAGGCCGAATCCTTTTGATCTGCCTTATGACTCAAGTGAAGAAAAGCCAGATTTGATGGAAGACAGTTTCCAGCAGGAGTTCAGGGAACTTGTGCAGAAGGATTCATCACCATCAAAACAGAGGGAGGCTTTCTTCAGAAGGAACGAGACCTTTAATGTGGGGTCTACCTTCTTTGATTTTGGACCTCGTGCCAGTCGTTTTAGGCCTTACTTTGTGCCAGAGAGGTCAGACTCTGATGTGATGAGCTATTCTTCCCTTCAGAGACAGTGCAGCGAGCTTAGTGAATCAAAGATGAGTTCTGTCGCCGAAACTGAATTGACATCTATCGATGGAGATCGAGAGGAAGGAAAGCTAATTGGACATGGATCTTTTCAAGAAGAGGAACCCAGTTCTGAGATTGAGCACGCATCTGTGCTTGTAGAACATGGAAGCCAATCTTCTGACAGTGTACACTCTCTGTCTGATAAGGAAGACGAGAGTCATGATCATGCTCCTACTGTGCTTAAACGTGAGCTGGGTATGCCGGAATCTTCCCCTACTTCAGCCTCTCATGCCTCTGAAATTGAACAATCAGCTGAGATAACACCGGGTGACAAGGAGAATAGCGATGATATGGGTATAAGGAGCGGTGACGTTCCCTTGATGTCAGAAGCTATTGAACGGAAGCATAGTGTAACCTCTAGCTCATCATCGTTGCTGCAGGAGGATTTGAAGGTCGAAGATGGAGGCGACTGTTTGCTGTACAGGGAGCAAAGGGAAGTCAGTAATGTCGAGAGTGCTGATAGCCAGGTTAGAGTTTCCCTTGAGACATCAGTATCAAACATTGATATTATGCATCCTCAGGAGGCATCAATATTCAGTCATGCAACTGAGGTCGATGAAACTTATGCGAACGACCCAGTCTATGATTCTAGTCCACGGTCTATGAGGAAGAAACTATCCTCTAGCTCCATTTCTTCATATCTGCAGATGGAGAAGCCAGAAGTTAACATTTACCCTTTATCAAGTGTGCAGAAAGATCTATTTGAAGTTACAGAGTCTAATGACTGTGTTGAAGTTACTGAAAGCGACGCTGTCGTCCAAGTTGAAGTACGAAATGACAATAAAGTGATCAAGGAAGAAATTTCTGAAGGCGATAATCATGGCATCAGTGATTTGCAGTTATCAGAGTCTGGAAATACAGAATCATCAATGCTGATTGAATTGGATGCTAATAGAAATTCAAAATCTTCAGATAATCCACTTGTAGAAGATACATCTGTAGGTGATGGTGTTACTCAAGGTGAAAGAGAACAAATTCCTGAACCACAGGATGTTGCTGAAGTTGATCATGAAGAAAAGAAGGTTGGTGGAGAAAGTGCGGATGAAAAGCCTACTACCCATCAGGGAAGAGAAACTGTAACCCTGGATGATTGTGTCTCATCTGTCCTGTCAGATTTGTCTTGTTTGGAGGTTGGCTCACAAGAAGAGGCCATGGAAAAGGATGTAGATATGCACTTTCAGGAATTGAGTGTGAATTTGATTGATCTTGATGAAAATATTGATGAAAACCTGGTTACTTCACTGGGCGAAAGACATCTTCCACATGACTCTGATGTCCGTGACACATGCAGTGACCCTGGGAAACAGGTATAGAAGTTATGTTGCTTTCATATCCATACAGTACTTTTTTGGGACAAATTCTACCCTACTCCTAGGAGTAGGGAGCTATATACTCCCCTATATATTTTATACTCCCTTTTGGTAAAAAAAAAAAAAAGAAACCCAATTTATACAAAATACTCATTTTCCACTCTCTCTCCTCACCAAACCCCACTCTCTCACCATTGTCACCCAACAAACTCCGGCCACCGCCACAACCTCCGGCCGCCGCCACAACCTCCGGCCGCCGTCATACCGGCGACACCATACACCCCATATACTACCCCACACCCTTCAAACGAAACCCCAACACCTCTCTCTCTCTCTCTCATATCCATAAACCCAATCTCATCACCCATAACCACCACACTCTCTCTCCACATTCACACCCACAACACCTATCACACCCCATTTTCCTTGGGATCATCCCACCACGATCTATCACCGACGACAACATAGTTCGTGTCTACCTTCAACCACTAAAACCCAATTCGTGACTATGGTTTTCATTTTGTGACCCCATAAGCACATTTTGTTATCCCCGTGTTTTAGACTGTGACCCCTTGAGCGTGTTTTGTGACCCCCTCAACAATAATCCGTGACCCTGTGAGCGCAATTTGTGAACCCCTTTTTGTGACCCCTCTTTGTCGACCTTAATGCATTTTGTGACCCCTCGAACATTCATCTGTGACCCCCCGATCATTCTCCTGTGACCCCTGTTTTTTAAACCCGTGACATCATAAACTCAATTTGTAACCTTTCTAATTTCGTGGCTCTTAATATGTATTTGTGACTAATATTTGATGAGAAAGAATAGGTTTGAGGTTTTTTGTGACCATGTTTGAATTTTTTGATAAGGAAAAATGGTGGGATTGAGTTTTCTTTTAGAGGAGAGAGAGTGTGAAACAAATGGTGCTTTGTATGAGGAAAAAAATGGGGGATATTGAGGAGAGAGAGTAGAACAATGATAAAAGAGATAAAAATAACAATAAAGAATTAGGAGAGAATAAATGGGAATGGAAAGTTTGATTTGTGAGGTAAGAGATTGAAATGGGGTTATTGGAGGTGGTGTTGTTTCAAAGGTGAAGGAGAAATGGATATGTAAGGGAAGGGGAAGGGGGAGGGGGAGGGAATTTTTTTTGTTGTTTTTTTTTTATACTAGGGAGTATATAGCTATATACTCCTAGGAGTATAGTAGAATGATTCCTTTTTTGCTAAGTGTTAGTCATTCTATGTTCTATCTCACCATATACTTCCCGTTACACTTCTGAGTTCTGAAATACTTATATCGATCTAAAAGCAAATTAAGAAAAGTAAACGTAAAAGGGATTGCTAAGTTTTTTGAAAGTAAATGGAGATGGCTAAGGTAAGACTTATAAGATTAGTTGTTTTCCGAATTTCCAGATTGTGTAAATTCCAATTGACATTCTCTTTGTATAGAAGTTGGCCATAGTCTTCCTTATTTTAGTGTGAAGAAGGTGGTTAAACTTAAATGTGTTAATCGTTGTAACTTTGGAAGTGTTTCTGTCAGTGTAGTTGTGGTAAACAAAATTTGCCAATAAATGTGTCTGTCTAGATTGTGTATTTTGTGATATTGATACTCTTTGATATGATCTGCTTGCACAGGTTGCACAAGAAGTATCTAGTCTTTATGGGGAGCTACAGGCAGTTAGTGAGGTGAACAAAATTTACAAAGCTGTAGACATTCTCCAGGTTCAAGATCTCTGTGACAATACTCTGCCTGATCCACTTCAATGTCCCGAATCTTCTTCCAATCCAGAGCAATCCAGAACATTGCCAAATTTGGATTTAGCTGATGAGAATTGTCCCCAAGGAATAGCAGAATATCTATCTCCTCCTCACACATTAGCAGAACTATACAGTGTTTCTCAAGTAGCTGACAACAAAATTATATATGAAGCGACTGATATTGAGGAGATGGATGAAGAACTATTGTCTGAGCTGGATGCAGTCGGTGACTTCAGTGTGCTAGAAATAGGGCAGAGTTTGATACAGACTAATTATATGCCCGGACAAGTTGATGGTGAACCCCATTCAGCTTTAGCGACGTCATTTACCCAAGACACCGTTACTGGAGAAGTTACTTCTGTGGAACATCATGAGCCAGAGAGAGAGGCTACAAAACCTGGATGTGACAGCTTTGAGGAACTGAACTTCGCTTCATATGCAGGCAGAGATGTTAGTATAGGTTTTCCAGTCCTGGAAGATCAGTTTGTTGATGCCATGGATGTTGCATTTGTGGAAGTTAGTGGTGTTCAAACATCTGTAGTTACCGAACTTGGAAGTACGAAACATGACACTCCTGACACAGAAACTGAGATTCGACTAGCAGTAAGGGATTCAGGGACACATGCTTCAGAATTAGTATCCTGCTACAGTGATACTACCTTGGGTGTTGAAGAAATAGATTTGCTTACAGTTGATTCAAGTATGGCTACTACGGACCTGAACCTGGATGCTGATGAAGCCAAGGTTGATTTAGGAATTTCTGTTGGTGAGACGGAGATATTTGAACGGCCTGGTGACACATATGATGAAATTGTTGAATTGCGAATCGATAGAAGTATAAATGAGATATATGAAATGCCAGCGGTTCAAGAAAATATTTCTCCTGCTGATGATGAGCCAGAAGATCAAATACAAAGAGGTGATTTAGCCTTGTTCAAGTCACAGCCAATAGATATGGATAACGAAGTGATAGAGTCACTTGGAGTTGAAGCAAGTGCTGCATCTTCTGTTGTGTTCAAAGACCAGGTAGAAAGAGATGATGCAGGGGAATTGATTGCCTTACCACTACACCATGAGATTGAAGACTTGCCAGTGTGGGATATCAAAGCACTAGCCCCAGATTCCGAAGATATGATGGACAGAGTAGGTTCCCATTCCAAAGAATCACTTGTAGACATAGTTGGTTCTCAAACAGAAGAATCAGCTGTTGTTGAGGAAAGTGCTGCATCTTTTGTTGCGTTCTCAGACCATGTAGAAAGAGATGATGCAGGGGAATTAATTACTTTGCCACTACGGCAAGATATTCAAGATTTGCCAATGGTGGTTAGCACTGCACTTGCTCCAGATTCCATAGGTATGATGGATAGAGTGGGTTCTATTGACTCAGAGCCTCCATGTAAGAAAGAAGTTGTAGAAGACATGCATGAACTGGATGTTAGAACTTCAGATGATGTTGAGGCGGCAAGTCCAGCAGGGTTTCATTGTATTAAATCCGAGTCATTGCAGATGAACAGGACTGTTGACGAGATGCAAGAAATGACTGCTGTTGAATCAAGTGTTGCAACTTTTGACGAACTAGGAAATCAAATGGAATGTGACAGTACACCTGGATCCAACTCACGGCTGATGGATGGAGATGTTGAAGGCAAGAAAGAATCAGAAGTAGTCAAATCAGCTATCGCAGATATTGTTGAGCCCAGTGATTTAATTAGTCAAGCTGGTTCTGCCGAATCAGAGTCATGGGAGATTGTCGGTGATGCCAAGGAGATACAAGATGACTCAAGCATTACACCAGCTGTTGAGCACCAAGATCAAACACAAAAAATTGGTTTCCAGGAACCTGAGTTGTCACAGCTGAGCGAAGATATAGAAGAGATTCAAGAGTCAGCCGTTTTTGATGCTAGCATTCCTCTTGCTGTAGAATCGGAAGATCCCAAGGAGAGAGAATTGCCTGATGGTGAAGGCTATTCTGCCAGTGGGTCTGGCATTATCCAAAGAGAGCTGGAGAATAGTTTTGTCCAAGACTGTGTTACTGAAGTGAGTATTGTATCTGCTGCCAGTCATCATACTGAAACCAACCCCCAGATTGAAGTGTTCAGGGCCCAAGCTGTGCAAGACAATCAGCCATTGTCTCAACCACATAGTGACATTGGGCCACCTGAAACTGATTTCGCAGGGATTGATAGTGTGGTTTCAGATTTATCAAGTACTTCGATTGAATCTAATGAAAGTGCCAGGGGAAAATCTCATTCCAAATCTCCCTCAAGCTCCTCGTCTTCATCCAGCTCAAGTTTGAGCTACAGTGATTCTGAAGACAATTAATAAGGATTGTGTTTATTTGTCTATATATTAAGTTGTGGCATTTAGGTTGATGCCTCCGCTTCTTAGCCTTCTTTCAGATTTCAGATTCTGTTTCGAAGCCTTGGTCTTGCTCAAACATCATGCTCGTTTGAGTAAAGACCGTTAGAAAGCGTTTCTGTAGGCTGTAGCTGGCTGCATTTTTGGTTACAGCAGCTACATTTTTTGCCTTCTTTTTGTTGCCTTTTCTGGTGTCTTAGGGACACAGTAGCCTGCTGAATCGGTTTTCTATTTTTTCAGGATGAGATTTCAACTAAGGTCAGAGTTTCGTCTTTTACAGAATGTGAGGCTTGGTAATCTTCGTTTGTTCTTTGTAAATTACACATTTGTTGCACTAAGTATCCAGTTTGGTGCTGGAAATTGTAGCTTTCATGTGTAGTGATATGTCCTATCGTTGCTGACTGCTGAGCAGCTTTAGGAGTGCCTCTGTGCCTGTTCAATAGTGAGATAGCTTAAAGCTATCGATTGTATTGTTGTATGTTTTCAAGCATCTCACCCTGGTTGTAAATTGCGTTTTCAAGTTTCTCTTCTCCAGTGTCCGCAAGTTTTGTTTTTGTTTTGAAACGTGTTAGGAGTAAAACTTGATTTCATTTTATAACAAAATCTACAGTGGGAATTTGACTGCCCAGAGATGACACCGTGCAGGCCAGGTTTATCGAACCCCACTCACATGGAGAAAACATCAAAGGCCTTACAGCTCAATCTCTACTTCACATGTAAATGAGCTTTTTCAATACAATGCTCAACCCTCTCCATTATGTACACAACTCCAGCTGTAGAACCTGACAACCCCAGCCCCCAAGTCTCTAAAAGTATTGCATCTAATGATCTATTTTTTTTTAAGAAAAAAGAGAGTTTTCATTAAAAAAATAGCCATACGGCATCTACAATCGAAATTGACATCAGTAGGATATGAAATCAATATTACAGAATACATTCGATAACAAAACCTAATTGCTAGCATCCCTCTCTTGTTAAACGACTTCATTTACGCTGTCTTCAATGGAGCAGCCTTTTCACAGAAGCGCCTGTTAGAGTTTTGAAGTTGTATATTTTTGTATTAAAAATATATTTTCAATTTCAAATAACAAACATTTTCATTACAACTATTTTATATGTAAATTTTGGGTCGATTTTTAATTTTATATTTTGGTTTGTTTTAAAGGACACAAGGTAGCACTATATGAATTATATATCATAATTGATGGGTGACAAGTCTAATATAGTGTGAATAGACATACCTCTATAAGGAGAGGTATTAGAGGAAGCTAACACTGATGCACTCTAGCCATGCATTAAGGCGCCAAAGCGAATTAACAACAATAACAACAATCGAGTGTAAATCCCCATGTAGTAGAACCAGATGCTCACTCTATCTCGAAATGAGTGTTCTTTTTAACAACAACAATAACAACAATCGAGTGTAAATCCCCATTCAATAGGGGTACTCGGGTTAGGATTTACGCAACCTTATCCCTATTTAAGAAACAAAATGTTCTTTTTAACCATAACACAAATATTAAAAAACATTGTTTATTGAGCTATGTAATCGACAAAAACTAATTTTTTCTTTACCCCTAAATAATATAGTATGCATTACATTTTCAATTGAAAACATAATCAATATTACGGGTATAATAGAAAATTACTTCATAAGAATAGTTAAATGAACACAATTTTGGGACAATTTATTTTTTTTTGCCAGAGATGACATTCATTTTAGGATGGACCCTATGCTGGTACCCCTTCGCATTTTTTAGTTAATCGCTCTTTGTGAGCCTCAATTGGTAGTTTCACGTCCTTAGCCAAGCCAATCGCTTCAAAGAGTCGAATAGTGTACCAAGTCATGTCAACTTGCCACCATTCTAACCCATGTCGAGCTGAATACTCGAACGCATGATGGTTATTGTGCCAACCTTCACCAAATGATAGCAATGCCACCCACCTAAACGTACAACATTAAAGATCGATCAAGAACTGGAAAAAACATGGTAACTGTAGGTGGGGCATTGTAATTAAGTTCATTTG
The DNA here is from genome assembly GCA_900322385.1 of Pharnaceum exiguum. Lineage (NCBI taxonomy): Eukaryota > Viridiplantae > Streptophyta > Magnoliopsida > Caryophyllales > Molluginaceae > Pharnaceum > Pharnaceum exiguum. The sequence goes on along the minus strand of ONZK01001016.1, from coordinate 29,701 downwards.
TAATTTGTAATTGTAATTTTTTTTAAAAAGTTCATGGCTAATTTAAATATTGCTTCAATTAAATAGTAATCCACTCATTACCAATTATTTCGTGATAAATCTCCTGTATTCCAAGGCCGGCTTCCCCACAAATGGCAAGCAGAGTTCACCAGAAATATTGCATGGTACACCAATACTGCCCTTACACCCTACAAATGACACAAATAAGCTAAATTCATGTACGAAAAAGCAAACCATTGCAATTTGTATCAAAAGAAGGTCCTAGCCTTAACAATTTCTCTTCATAGTTAAATGATTTTTTTTATATGTTAATCTCTGAATCGTAAAGTTCAGTTCTTCAGTCTACTTTTTCTCAAACAATTAAATGTAAACAGTCAATTAATCTCTAAACATGTGAGTTACTTACATGGTATGGCTTGTTTTCTACAACATCTAAAAACTATAGTTTAGTTCATTTCACTTCAGCTCTTTTCTAATCGTTAGAAGTTGTGACGCCCCTATCCATTCGTAATTCTTTACATATCATTCGAAATGTCTCACTATGTACTTTTATAAAAACCAAATATTGATAGAGTTTTAATAAGTAATAGTGTACCTAAAAAATAAAACAAAAATTTTAATTCGGATAAATTAAGTTAAATTAAGTCTGGTTAATTTAAGTTAAGTTAAGTTAAGTTAAGTTCACTTCAGCTAAGTTAAGTTCACTTGAAAAAACAACTTAGTAACTGCTACGACTCTCTTGCTTTCGTAAGTGGTAGTACTACATTGTAACTAATTAAGAAAACCTTCAGGTACTTCTTATTGTTACTAAAGTTGTTGAAAGTCAATACTTCAATGCATCAATGCATTAGGATTAATCTCGAAAACAACCTCTCTATTTTCTTAAATAGGGGTAAGGTTGCGTAAATCTGACCCCCGAACAACCCCATTAAATGAAGATTTGCCTTGTAGCTGGTACTAGTACAACTAGTTAACTATCACTAGTAGTACTATGAGTCTACAAGTCTAGCACCAGTATTAAATTTTACTCCATTTGTTTCTTTTTATTGTTTTCTTGTTCCATTCTAAGTGTTTCTTTTTATTGTTCCTATTACGATTTTTGGCATTTGTTTTTGTTAAAATAACTCATTTGCCCTTTTCATGTAATTGCCCAAGCCCCCATGAGTTATAAGAAATTTAGAATAGAAAATAAGCCTTATATGTGAGAATTTACACTTTCTTAAATCTTATGCAAATACCAAATAACAACAACAAATAGAAATGGAGAGAGTAGTTCTTGTTCAATCGTCTTTGTTACCAAATTATAAAAGTATCAAACTTTGTAGGAATTTCATAAAAAGATTCAAAACTTCTTCTTTTTCTTGACAAAAATATCAAAATGGGTACTTTTTTTTAATCAATGCTTTTTGTAACTTAGAATCATTTCGAACCAAACTACGTATATACCCTTACGTGCCTGATTTCCCCCATTTGTCGTTAACCTATTCCCTCATTAACTGCCCTCACTTTTTCCTCTACCTTCTTCCCCAACTCCTTTCAAAGTCGAATTGTAGTGACTAAAGTTAACAAACTAACAATGTCAATTGTGATTGTGATAAACCGATAAGGAAGTATAAGTAGTGCACCTCAAAGAATCCAATGTTCTTTGTATTGCTGCAAGCAGTCCAATGCCAACTATGACTTTTTGAACTGGTGTGATAAATTAAAGATGAATTAAAATGGGTAAAAGAAACGGTTAATACATTGACTAAGGAGAGAGATTTGTTCAATGATAAGTTCCATATTGCGATGACACATTAGAAGAAATTGGGAAAATGAAGAGAAATGGGGAATGGGAAAAAAGGGACGGAAAGGGATTAACAACTAAGATACCCTCTCACACACGTGAGAGTGTTTTGATTCAAAATTGCCTAAAGTTAGAAATGAGATCGATTTAAAAATATATGCCAAGTTGGTATCTTGGTACAAAAAAAAGTAAATTTAATTAGGTACTATTATACAAAACCCCCAACAAAGTTTTACATTTGTAAAACATTCAAACTAATTTATTTCTGTTCTTTCGAATTAAATTCAGTTAATTTCAGATTTTTTTAAGTCAAGTATAGTCCAGTTAATCTATTTAACAAATGGACAAACGATAACCTTACATAGTCAACTGTAATTAGGGTATACATTTCGTCATTTGCCATGTTTGGCATATACCTATGTTGCATACAATCGTCTTGCTCCTACGTACGTTTTTTTTTGTTTGTTGCGGGGTTTTTTTACTCCGGGAAGGCTTTGACGTTGATCAAGACGGACTCGCAATAGAGCTGCGTACAAAAGGAAATGTAAACTGGCCCTGGGGGTGTTTTCAGGGAAACCCCCTCCGACGCCCAAGTTAGTGAATTGTACGAGGACGAAGAGAATAATGTGTTTGTGTGTTG
>ONZK01001015.1:10585-20610 GCA_900322385.1 Pharnaceum exiguum | reverse complement strand
CCCCCCCCCCCCCAAAAAAAAAAAAATAAAAATAAAAAATAAAAATAAAAAATAGAAAATAAAAAATTGTGCACTTAGTTAGGCACCCCCTCTCTTTCTCTCGTTTGTAAAAAGTTTTGAATTTTTGCGAAGAGATATGTTAGGGCAAGTCTACTTTTTTGCTTCGTGGTGTGTTAACTCCTTTGCTTCATAGCATTGAACTAGGGCCTACCCAGCAAAAGTATTGCTTCTGTGCCTGTCTTATCCCATAACCAATGTATGGAGAGTTAGAGACAATGAGTTGTATCAATTTTTTAACTTGTTCTTACCTGTAAATAAAAAACAATATTTGACTTGTGTTTGTGGTTCATGGCAGAGCTCATCAGCGTAACAGGAGTTCAACCCTAAGAAGTGCAGATGTAGAGCAACCGCTTCTGGATGGTTTATTCGTACAAAATAATTTGTCACAGCAACGGTAAATAGGTTATGGCTGTTTTGCAAGTCAGAGATATCCATTTTTAACCCCCAAGTCATTTTTGTTTTTTCCTATTCTTTTTGATCAGAGATACTGTATTGGTGATTCAAAGTTTTAGGATAGGCGAAACAGTCCCGTATGCTTGACAGCATGAAAGGCATCTGATCGTAAAGTATGTACAGTGTAAAAGAATAGGTGTAAGATAGAGATTTTTGGTGCATAGAATGTATATCCTTAACACGGGACATGTCTGTGAAAACTGACAGTCACTGGATACTGATAGCAATTTAATGGCGACGACCGTCTTACTATTTGTTGTGCCATGCATTTTCATAGCATACGATTTTCGTTGCAGCTTTGTCCTCTGTTTTCCTTATGGTCTTTTAGTTTCCTTTTTGGATTTAAAATGTACATGCCCTCTAGCTTACCCCTGGTCGTCTCTTTGAACCCTCAGACGGTAAGACTTGATCCTAAAAACCAGCGACAAACCTCACGTTTATTTCTTATGATTTTTCAAGTTTATATATGTAGTTTCGAATTGCGATATATATGTCATTATTTTAGCGAATAGGAGTGTGCATGTATAGTTTATTTTTTACTGTTGGTGGATGATTTTGGTCGTTACTAATCAATCAACAACCAAGGCTGAGTTTGGGATTGAGGTACATGTGCTTTCGGTAGCACTTTTGAATTTTTATTGTGTTTGTTAATTTTTTTGAAAGTGATGAGTGAAAGCACTTTTCAAATATATAATTTAAAAACATCTTTTCACCTCATCCAGCTGTAGGTGAAAACACTTTCAAACACAGCTATAGCACTTCCCAGGGCTACAACACTTCACATCAATTCCAAACTCAGCCCAGCTAAACTTGGGCTAAGCTAGTATTGAATTGATCGCAATGATAGGCCAGATCGTCTCCGTCATCTTCCAGTCTTTACACCCCCAACCAAAGCTAAGCTAGTATTCCCTTCGTCTTACACTAAGTGTACATAATAAGAAAAAAAATCCCCAAATACCCAAAATGGTATTCTTCCTTTACCCTTTTGGACAATTGGGTATTCTTTCTTTTAACTAGGACAAAAAGGTATTCTTCTTTTACCATTGTGACATATAGACCCCTAAAACTAGAATTTTACATAATTTCGACTTAAAACAATTTTCTATAATTTTCTTAAAGTTCACTTATAATTTTGCCCCACTCCTAAATTCTTTTAAAAGGGTTTTACTATTTCTCTTCTCTGTTTTTTTTCCATACTATTGTTTTCATATTTTATTATGAGTATTAAAACACTTATAAAAGAAATTAGGGGTGTCGCAAAATAATAAGCGCACTTTAAGAAAATTACAAAAAATTGTTTTAAGTCGAGATTATGTAAAATTCTAGTTTTAGGTTCCATATGTCACAATGGTAAAGGAAGAATACATTTTTATCCTAGTTAAAAGAAAGAATACCTAAATGTCCAAAAGGGTAAAAGAAGAATACCATTTTGGGCATTTGGGGGAAAAAAATATCAAACGTGTCATTATTTTACTTTTTGTGGAATATGAGGAAGTTTTCTCAAAAGCATAGGTGAGTAAGCTTTAGAGTTCCCTTCTAAAAAAAGTAAGCTAGAGTTCGGCACCTCAAGTAATACTATGACAAGAGCTTGTCTGAAAGAGCTTTTGTGGAATATGAGGAAGTTTTCTCAAAAGCATAGGTGAGTAAGCTTTATTGTCTCAAGCCCTTTTCATCCGGAAAGTCTCCATGTAAACCACCAATAAGAGAGAAACTAGAGTTGGTGATACAAGTAGCAAAAGATAGAAGTGACAATCCATCCTGTAGACTTCTTTGAAAAATTTCTTTCCTAGTATCTATAACACAATTGCCCAGCTCAAAGTATCATATGCCTGAAATCAATTTTCAAAAGGCAATTAGACATGTAATCCTTCCTTCCATAGTTCTCAGTCAAGTCCTAAGTCCTAACTCACCATTGTACTGTGAACTATTGATCCACCACAAGCAAATGCTCCTTGTCCAGGATGAATCAACTTAGTTAATATGCTCCTCATTCTCAGCAGAATAGTTAATTGATGGCCTTGCAAATAAATTACCAACAAGCCCAGTACTACGATGGTGTTAGTTCATACAGTATGTGATACCACTCACCAAACCTTTCATCAACATACAAATCTACACATAAGAACGTTGCAAGATAGTAAAATTGCTATGAACAATGAAATAGGAGTAACTGCACGAGTGCATACACCACTAAGAAAACAACTGATTTTTTTTAGGTGAGTAGAAAACATCTGATTATAAAGAACAGATGATTGGTCAGATCGTATACAAAGAAAGCCACTCCAAGAAAATGAAAAAAGACACAAACTCCAGAAATGACATTTGACTTAAAACAACTGTTCTCAGGGTGTTGCCCCACCACGCCTCACATCCAAATAGGCACGAGTACGCCTTGCAAGAGGTAAATATCATCCTAACCAAGTTACATCTGCCGAAATTAATCTAACCTATATAGCACCCCGAGCCACCACTCTTTTGAAACTGCCCACCCATCTCCACCGTCGATAACTTGGTGAAGAGTAGGGTCAACAGCTCCATCAGATCAAGTAGCCCACTTCAACCATCCATATAGTCCAGTAAAATAAATTTCATACAGCTGATATACACATGCATTGAGCCTCAATGCATCCTTTGATAAGCCTAAAACAGCTCCATCAACTGTTGGGCTACATCTGCAATAAGAAGAAACCACCAGGTAAAGATAAGCTGACAAAGTATATGACACACCTAAGTACCTAACTACATAACCAACAAAGAAAATAACACGTTCGCAAACATACTAAGAAGGCCTTCCAATCTAGTAACTATTATCCATTGTCAAAAGAAAAAGGGCCCTGAAATCTAGTAATGGAGCAATTACTCATGTCCTTCAAATGCACAAGAAAAACTATTATTCAGGGCCAAATTGCATCCTTAAATGGCTAGTCTGTTACATTGCGGACAAAGAGGATAACTCAAATTTCAATTTCCACATGATACATTCACTACTCGAGGGAACTACAGGAAGGTGCCTCACTGAGAATTTGACAGAGGTCACTGAGACTTCAAGAGAATACAGTTTCCAAGAATTTGTTCGGTTTCTAACGAGAGAATATGACTAGATGGCTAGCTTAGCGAACATGACCCTTTTCTGCAAGGTGGAAAAGATAGACAGTGAACTGGAATTGAAAAAAGAAAAAACATAGTTAGGGCAACCTTTCCTGTGTTTAAAGGGATATGTAACAAATATTCATCATACATGCTTGTACTTTCAGCAGAATCATATTCATGCTCAGCTACACCAAACTACCCAAGGCACTTGCACGGTATAATAGAGTAACCGACATTTTCCATGGCAAACCTCAACATTCCCAAGGAGTTCATATACAGTAAAACATCCATATTTTAATTAAGTTGGGACCGTCAAAAAACATTAATTTAGAGAGTTCTTAATTAAACGATAAATTAATATTTTTTTAGATTAAAGAGAAACTATAATTTAAAGAAAATTAAATCAATTTAGATAAAGTAATACTGAGATATTAAAGTTGATTAAAAGAAAGTCAGTGTTTTAGCACCCATCAATCTTGCACGCTTAGGCTATCAGAGTTCAACAAGAGACTATAGCCAATTGTTTCCAACATTGTAAAACAGCGGTGAAGCTAAAGGTGGTAACACAATCGGACCCACTAATGCAAGAGGAAAATATATTAGCGTAGACAACTCTATGAAGCTATCTATGAGTCTACAATTCTTCAAAACTTTTAACTGCACTATGAGGATTCATCATTAAGACTTTTGGATGCAATAAGAAAAATTAAGGAGACAGTTATAATCTTACGCTAAGAAAAAACAATAGACACATAACTTTCTAAATTTTAATTGGGTATATTTTGAAAATTTAAAAAAAAATTATTAAATTATCATTTCGACGGGCCAAATTTTACATAAGAGTTTCTTAGAAAGTTATTGTTTTCTTATATTAGAGATATAATTATTTTAGTAAATTTCCTTAACCAGAACCAGAGAAAAATATTAAATATCAACAATAAAGCCTTAATACCAAAACTGATTAGGGTGGGCTAATATGGACCAAAATGGATTTGAAGACATTATGCACACACAAGACACACATCCACTGGTGCACACAGTAACACACCCAAGCTGCAAATGCGGAAAGACACGCTCAAAGTGAATGGACACACCCCATACACATGCAAGAAAGTCACATAAATAATAGCTGACCAAATCCAGGACCACGTTTAGTCCTCAACAAGGCATCACCAGATTTCTCCCTCATACCCGGAGTTTCCATAATAATCGAGAATATGGGATGTGGGTTAGTACTGTTGAAGAAAATAACAGTCACATGAAGAGAAAAAACAACACTAATACCTTCAAGAACAGTCGGTGATGTTTGAAATTCCTGCCACATGCTTATGCAGGAGTCAAGGCTTACATTCAGTAACTTGGCAGCAAGATATGCTACACCAGCAGCAATCTGATGAGGCTTAAACTGGAGCCAAAGAGCGGTCCGCAGCCTGCCAAAGAAAAATCAAAAAGATTTGCAACTTCAGTAATAAATAATGTTGCAACCAAAAAGATTCTAGGTTCCAGCAATACCTCCAATCATTTGACACAAAGACATGCTTCAAAAACCAATCACAATTCTGCTAAATTGCTCACACAGGAAATAGGCAGGCAACAGAACAACATGTCTTTTCAAATTGGCAACAAGGAAAAAGAACTAACTACAACAACTAAAACAAAAACAAAAAAAAACAGAAACATTTATCCTTACCCATTAAAGCAGCAACCTAGTTGAGCTCTTCTGCTGGATCGCTGATACCGTATAAAAAACAATAGCAACATCTCACAACCACACAGAGGGCAAATCAAACTTCCAACCGCGGCTTTGCTACATCATATATATTTACTCCAGAAACTCAAAACATTGAGAAACAAAAGTACACAGGAGATCGCGAAGGTATGCCACCATGACTGTAAGGTTCAGTCATGTCCTCAATGTTTCAATTTGGAGGCCAAAACTCCAGAAAAAGAATGATCAACACTAAGTGACGTGAGGGTACGGGTGATCTCAAAAGCCACAATTCACTGGGTGAGTATGGTCACGATAGACATTATAAAGCTTGAGCAAGAGATGAAACAATGGCATCATATGGCAAAACACCATAGACCGATCACATTGTTTGGAAACGAAAGACAGCCAGAGAGATCGTTAAATACACGGGCGGAAAGCCGGAACAAAACCAAATACGCTATGTCGCTACCAGTGATTAACCAACTTATATTGTTTGTTTTGTGTGTCAGTAACTACCACGCACATCTGACAACCTGAATGTACAACAGAAAGTTGTGGTTTGAACCTTTGGCAATGCATATTGTAATCTTACCAAAAGGACCCTCATGTTAACTTCATTGATAGAAAGGAAAAAGCAGAAGATGCTCCAAAGTGCAACTGCCCCACGTCTGCATTACACTTCAATCTTTGATGTATACCAAAGAAGATTTAAAATACAATATGCAAATCCCTATGGGATTGCAACAATCAATGAAGGATGAAATGTGAGTAATCAAGATTTTCATTTGATAGTTAGGCAACATACTAGGAGTAGGAGCAAAGGGTGAGAAAGACTCCATTCAAAAGTGTGACTTAGACGGTGAGTAAAGGAAAAATTCCAATTTGAAATACAAAAACCTTCTGGTTTGTCCTTGATTAGATAGCTCACCTAAGATCCAGTGTCAAAGGAGAACTCTAGAATAGAACACCCCATAAAGCAAGGATCATTGCAATGGATGGTGGGTTACTGCCTTAATGTTATGACATAGCGTCATAGTCTAGTATAGCCTGCTAATTATTTTCCATAGCATAAAAGGATGCAAAGAAGCCAAGTAGTTTCTACAAAATATAGAACATGACAAGTAGGAGCTCTAACTTGAAAGCTACTAGCCTACTACAATGGTAATAGTTTAATCAGCAGCTAGAACAATGAAACGCAAGACATCTAATAAAATAAAAAACAAATCTTCATAAAAATTTAGAAGATATTCCATCAGAGATTAGTCCAAAATGTACGAAATCCTAGTTATCTCGAAATAAATTGGCCATTCCAAGGCCATATTTGTTATATGATGGAGACCCCCTAACTACTACCAGAAGTGCAGTGCCCATGCCCAACCGTCAAAGAGAACCATTCACAATGATAAGTTCTCTAGGTAAAATAGGACAAAACATCTCAGTCTGCACTCTGCACAAAGATCTTCAGAGTACAGGAAATGTTCCGGAAAGGAAGGAGGCACAATCAATGCAAAAGTTCAACCCCAACAGATTCAAATGCACTACTTCCCTTTTTTGTTTTGGATGGTGAGGGTTCTGTTTTCATATTTTGGTCAATGGAGAGGGGTGTTCTGCTGGTAGGTATCAAAAATTATATCAACCAACAGTAGTTTCCACGCAATAACAAGACTTCTTTATGACAAAAACAATGTTTATGCGTGAAATGCTATCGATGAAGTTTGTTTTGCTAAGATTTAAAAACATTAGATATATTTTCCATAAAGAAAAGAACAAATAGTAAAATAGAATCAAATGTGGACATCGTCAGCGAACAAGCAGTCCATCATTTCTCTACTTCAGAGAACATTAGATACTTATAATCATACAAGAGGAAATATGACAAAAAAGTGTTTCTTACCACGTTTGTAAAGTATCAATCACAACAAAGCGGTGTCCCTTAAAGCCATTTAATATTGATAAAATCCCAGGACAAAAACGCCAAAAAGTAGAGAAAAAAAGTATTACATAACTTACAGAAAGTGGCCATTAATATAGGCCCATATGAAGTTTTAGCTGAAGTAGAGAAATGATGAATCTTTTGATATTACATTTTATGTTCTTATTTTTTTTATTTGTACCATCCTCTGTTTTTTACAAAAAATACCTTTTCGACCAAAAGATTTTGGTAACATAAACCAAACTCCAAAAAAGGCAATCTTGCTAGAAGGCTCCAAAAAATGTATCTTGGCTCCACCACTGTATACCAATTGCCGCTGTATACCAATCAAGAGACACAACAATGTGCTACTAATTAGCAGAGAGATTAAACTACGTAGTAATAGCTTACCCAAGGCCTCAAGTGAACCAAGAGTCAATACGCAAAGGCATTTGATATCAATTCATGTGAAAGTTTTTCATTTTTAATTTTTCTTGTTACAACTCATCAAAGCTTTCGTTCAAGCTCAAAAAGGTCCTCCCCAGGATTTCGACTCTTGAATATTAACACTTACGATTTGTTGCGGCATAATTCATCACCGCAGGTTTGTGAGTGGAAGGAACAAAGCTCCCAAATTGCTACAAGGATTGACCGCCACTCTAATTGCTTTTTGCCTTTTTGGCAGCATCCCTCTAACTCATCTCTTCCAAACTAAGAGGACTCCGCCAGCAAAACAACAAACACAATGCCCATGTATGTCTTCTGCCTTTGCTAACCTATTGCTCCCCAGGTCCCTTAATATTCTTCCCCTATCCTTTTTCGATGTTCCTAAAACTTCCCATTTATCTTTTTGGAAAGTATTTACGGATGAAAGACAAGTATGCCCTCACACCCGTATTATTACAACACAACGGAATCTTCTGGGATAATGCTTCATATCTTGTATGCTTCCACTGTTATGATTTGGTCTTTGTGCCATTTATAGACGGGAAGAAGATTGTGGGACGGATCAAGTATTTGTCTGTCCCTTCATCCCAACGCCTTTACCTTTGACCCATCCACCAAAATACCCCATTAACCTCATCAACTAAAAATATATCAGGAGATTCAGGACTAAATTGTGAAATAATATTTCAGAACTCTTAAAAATTCTTTTTGTATCCCAATTTCCCATAGTGTTAGATTTATGGAGATAGATGAAAGACTAGTGAACCAATACGGATGGAGTATATATCTAGCTGCTATGGCCAAGGACCAGCTTGACAGATATATCAGGGTTAGGCAATTCACAACACATCGGCAGTTCACTTCAGATGTAAAACATCATGACAGCATATCAATCCGCCAGCTAAGTATATCATAAGACGATCATCTAATCCTGTGGATACCCTGCAATTGTTTGTCATGCCAGATAATCAATACTCTATAGTGAGATAACAAGTAGCAACGGTTGCTCATGACACAGGAAAAAATCATCAAAATGTCAGCCAATAACGTTGAACCCTAATGGAAAGAGAACAGAAAAATGAAATATCATCTTATTTTGCCGTTTACAGCAATCCAGCTTTTGAAAACACTAAGGAATTGAGTTCCCACAAAGCTACATGTATGAGCATAAAACATCAAAGCTGTCCAAGCATTTACATTGCGCCAGCCACATCTCACGAAGGTAACATCTGTAATCTCATGAATTCATCTCACTCTAACAGTGACTCTTCAATATCAAAAAGATAGACATAACCAGTCTGTATAAAGATAATGAACTTACCCTTCACTGACCAAATTCAGTGCAAGGTCAACCAACAGTCTCTGAGAAAGGCCCAACTTGTTAAGGATGGACGTTAAAGAATCGAAAGGATGTTCTACACTGAACTCAAAATTTAGTGTAGTGAGAATCAACTGCTCAGCTTCAATTATCCGTTCCCGGTACTGCTCAAAAAAATCCTGCATGAGAGCATGCCACAGAATATTAGTTAATGCTACGATACATCAAATAGACAGGACATAGAACAGTTGCATTATAATAATCAGGGTGAGAATTCAAGGAAGAATGACAACAGTATGCTCAATAAAGTTGTTCATGGATACACATACACCTGACATGAACTGGAAAACATGCTCTCAAGTTAAACTACACTCAACAGAAACCTTTTTCCTATGATTAAGTAAGGCTGACACAAGTTATGCAATCCCAGCCAAACTGGAAGAGAACGAATTTATTTTTGACATCCTTAAAACAGGTGATACATGTACACCAGATCCTACCCATAGAAATCTTTGCAAATTCATATAGCACACCAATAGTCATGCATACCATTACCAACTAGACCTAGGGCGAGTTGCGTACGGTGAGTTGTGTCGGGTTCAGGTCACTTTGGTTCAGGAAGTTTTTGGGTTGGCAGGTTTGCCTGGGTTCCCCGGTCAAGAACACATGCAATAATAGTATTTTCTAATACTTTATTGGAACTAATGCTATGTGGTTGCATGGTCCATATAGCTTTCTAAGTTATAAGATAACAATTGGTACAGCAGATAATAGAAGACTGAACTTTGTTAATACAAGAGCATCAAAAAAAAACTTGCAATATGCAATGATATTGAGCCTTCTATCTTGGTAAGACGCATCTAAAAAAGGATTATTGCCAACATAAAAATGTTAAATTCACTCACAATAGGGAAAGTGTAGGACAAGACGGTAAAACTCTGCTTGTGAAGTATCTCGCAAGAAGCCTTCAGCACATCATTTAAAGGGCGAACTGTCTCCTCAGACTTCGTAGCAAGGAAAAGCGCAGCAGTTGC
>ONZK01001012.1:0-11815 GCA_900322385.1 Pharnaceum exiguum | reverse complement strand
ATTAGTCATCAATCCACCCGGTACGTGTACACCCGCTGTACGAAACACTTATTTGTTGTTTTTTACCCACAAATAAGGTTAATGCAAAAGAGTTTTTTTTTTTTTTTTGACACAGAATGTAAAAGAGTCATACAATCATGCTTTCTAATGAACGGAGGCGGATTAGGCAACCTCGCACAAAGCCACAACCTTCATTTTTCTAGTTCAACGGATTGCACCAATGACAAAGCTCACCAACTAGAAATTATCAGGGTCCACGAAACTGAAAACATATGAACTCCTGCAGCACCATAAGGCATTAAGAAACAAACCAGCTGACTTTTTCATGCTTACTACTTAGGCGCTTTGCTAAAAATTGTTTGAACCCAACCAGCTGGCATCATTAGCGCCTAAACGGCTAAACTGAACATCCTCCACTCTGTTATCTCACTTATGTGTTCGATGTGAGAGCTTATGCAAACATTTTTATTCTTTACACCTTGTTTTAATTGTATGATTTATTCAAACCTTTAGGTCCAGTGCCTATGAAGTTGAAAGAGTTATCTCCATCTTTCAACTTTAGGTGATTATGTACTATAGCAAAATGGCTATGAAAACCTTACAATACTTCTTATTTTTGGTGAAGTTGTTGAAAGTCAATACTTCAATACAACAATTGGTCAATCTCGGAAACAACCTCTCTGCTTTCTTAAACAGGGGTAAGGTTGCGTACATCCTGACCCGAGTACCCCCATTTAATGGGGATTTACACTCGATTGTTGTTCTTGTATTTATTCAAACCTTTCTTATCTTGATCATATTTGTGTGTCTGTAATCTCTGTATATGTTTCACAGGAAGCCTTTGAGGCACCCTAAGCTTGCCACACTACCACTGCAGAGTACTTAAGTGAGCAATTGGCATGTCTTCTATCGTTCTACGTTAATTCAAGAGCAGAAAGCGAAGGGTATTGATCAGATCATAAAAATTATGGGTAGTAAACTTGAGCAAGCTAGTGTAAGTTTGAAATCCCACAACAACTACACTTTAAATCTATTTCCAATCCACAATCCTTTAGATTACCATGAAACAATCAAAAGTAATTGTTCTGTATACTAATGATCTATATATCTACCCCATAGCCTATAGTAGCATATGCGGACAAAAAAAAGTTTTACATCTCATCTCGTGCATATGACTATATGAGGAGTACGATCGAATCATGCACAGTTTCCAAGCTCAGTGCACAAATTGAAGCTGCACTAAGGTAGTACTACTTCAGGCTGGACAAAAGAATTCGGACGCACTGTGAGATATATCCATTAGAGGTGGCAAACGGGCCTATCGGTGCGGTTCGGGCTAGAACGTTGATCGGTCAATCGGGTTCAATTCGGTTCGGTTCGGGTTTTTTCGGGTTCGGGTTACAATCGGGTCACCAATTTCGGGTTAGATTCGGTTCGGGTTGAATTGGTTTCGATTCGGGTTAAATCGGGTTTGGTACCATTTCATTTATTTTTTAGCCCCGACAATGTAAATTGTTAAAAATGACTAAACAATTAAAGTTTCTTCTTATCGAAATATGTTTTAAATGTTAAAATTTGTTATTAGCTTATATTTCATCATAACAAAGACAATTAATCAGGTTTATTCGGGTTCGGTTCGGTTCAGATTTAACTAATTCGGGTTCAAAAAACGGTTCGGTTTGGGTTCGGTTCGGGTTTCGGGTTAAGCTCGAGTTGTCTATTCGGGTCACTAATCGGGTTCAGTTCGGGTTGAAACGGGCCGGCCCAATTTGCCACCTCTATCCACAACATGGTTGTTGTGCAATGACAGGCGGAGGCACCTATAAGTCCTATTTAAGCTGTTTGCAGCAGCATCATCCTGAACAAAGTTAGAAGTTTTGTGAATTTCGTAATCCTGCAAGAACTTTCCAAATAGTAATATTGAGGTCATTGAACTATACAACAACAACAACAATCGAGTGTAATCAACTGTGAGGAAACTGGCTTAAGACTTTCCGCTTCACAACACCCATTACATTAAAAATAAGATACATCGCGACATCATGGATCGAAAAACTGAATGTAATGACGGGCTTTCTTCTCTTTTTTTTTCGTTGTCGAGATAAATCTACTAATGACGTGTACAATGCTGAGTCAAGTAAAGTTAGTTAGCCTGAGGTTGTTACAGTTCGGTTATTCATGATGATGTGTAAACAACCTTCTAGAAGCTTCTATGTTAGTTCGTTACTTGAGTTAGTTATCACTTGTATAAATAGATAGCTAAGCATACTGAGAAGATCGATTGATTCATTCATTGTAAAAATACTTTGGAAGATTATACAATCATTCAATCTTTCAATAATCATAATTAATCCTCATTTTATGGTATCAGAGACTTAGGATTAATCATACAAGAAATCGTTTCTGGGTTTATTCCTTCAAAAAAAAATTCTTCATAAAACAGTTCATCAAACTATTTTCTGGGTTTGTTCTTGAGCCTTCATTCAAACACAATTCTTCTCTGAGTATCTTCTTCTTTAATCATTCAAATAATCAATGGCTACTCCTCTCATAACACCAAACACAGTTCTTGAATCAACTCATGATCTTTTTTTCTTCACACAGCAGATATACATAGCTCCAAGTTAGCTTCACAGTTGTTAAAAGGAGCGGATAATTTCCAGCCTTGGAAGCGTGCTTGTGAGATTGCTCTTGCATCCAAAAACAAATTGCGTTTTGTTCATGGCAAAGTGGAAAAACACCTGAAGATTCACCTCTGCTCATACACTGGAAAAGATGCAATAACATGATCATGTCCTGGTTACTTCATTCGATCGATGATGCTGTTTCAGATACTGTCGTGTATTGTTCTTCTGCAGCAGAGATATGGGCTCAACTTAATGATACGTTTGACAATGCTTCTGGTGTCAAGATCTTTCAGTGTCACAAAGATTCACAGTCAACAGTGCAAGGCAATCTTTCTGTCACTGAGTATTATACAAAGTCCAAGAAACTCTGGGATATGTATGACAATCTCGTAGAAATTCTTGTCTGTCTATGTGCTGCTGCTCTTGCTATCAAGAAATTGCTTGAGAATCATCATCTGATTAGTTTCTCTTGGGTCTTAATGATGAATATGTGACTGTCAGAACAAGCATACTTATCATAAAGCCTTTACCTCATGTTACTCAGCATTCAACATTGTTCTTCAAGATGAGCAGCAAAGATCCATCAAACAATCTGTGCCTTTAGCCATTGATTCAGCCGCTTTTCTTGCTCAACAACAGAGGTCATATGGTAATTCATCTAATATGAGACCTTTCTCATCAAGAAATCAATCATCATTTCAGAATAATGCTCAGAGAAACAATCAGAGTTATAATCAGATGATTTAGTAAGGGTATTTTCGGAAGTTTAAGTCATTTGGTAGTCTTTGACCAAATTGACTGTATCATTAGGTAGTTCCATACAAAAAAGTTTTCATTAGGTAGTTCTTTACAAAAGTGATGTTTCATTAGGTAGTTCCTTACAATTTTCTCAAATCAGATTAACAGTTCGAGGCCATTTTGCAATTACTGCAAGAAACTAGGGCATTTGATTGATGTTTGTTATAGGCTACAGAAAGTCAGGAATGCAAATCCAAATTCTTTCGATAAGATTAGAAGAATGGCAGCTAATGTTCATGGTTATGAGTGCTTGGGAAATGATGGTCAGAATTCAGAGCAGCATATGCAAACTCCATTTGATAATTCTGACATGTATAATCAGTTGGTTCATTTGCTTCAGAAGTTTTCTCCTGACAACAATGATGATATTTCTCCTTCCTCAGCAATGTTTGCAGGTACTTCATACACTTTTCTTTCAGCATTTGATCAATCAAAATGGATAATTGATACAGGTGCTATAGATCATGTTACATCAAACCAGTCTCTTTTTAATTTCACCAAAATCATTAAATCCTCCCAGCCACATTACAATGCCAAATGATTCTCATGCTCAAGTTTTACATATAGGTTCAATTCAATTGTTTCCTGATTTAATACTTGAAAATGTTTTACATGTTCCTGATTTTCGCTACAACCTACTGTCTGCCAATAAACTTTCTTCTCAAGTTAAAGGGTCTTTGACATTCACACCATCTCATTGCTACCTTCAGGTACCTTCAATGAAGGCACCAGTGCTCCTTGGGAAAGCCAATTCAGGTCTTTATTTCACACAACTGTCAGCCACAAAAACAGACCTATCTCTACAAGACAATGCTCTCACACAAGCTTCATGTGCAGCTGTTTCTTCAAACACCAATGATCAAGCTATGCTATGGCATTCTAGACTAGGTCACATGCCATTTGATTCTTTGAGGCATATATATGTAATTCCTTCTTTCAGTACTAATAAAACATCTGTTTGTCAAGTTTGTCCCAAAGCAAGACAACACAGACAGTCTTTTCCCTTAAGTAGTTCTCAGTCAGATCATATTTTTCAGTTGTTACATGTTGATATTTGGGCGCTTATGCCATTCCTACACATGATAAATACACATTCTTTCTTACAGTAGTTGATGATTTCTCACGTACTACTCTCACACAATTATTGTCTCACAAAAGCAATGCATTGCCTGTTCTGAAATCTTATATAGCTCATGTTGAACAACAGTTTGGTACAACTATTTGTGTGATCAGAACTGACAAGGGCAATGAATTTTGTGGATATCCTGCCACTCAGTATTACTTATCCAAAGGAATTTTTCATCCGACATCATGTGTAGGTACTCCTCAACAGAATGGGAGAATAGAAAGAAAACACAAACACTTGCTAGAAACTGCACGAGCTTTGTTCTTTCAGTCGAATGTACCTGATAATTTTTGGGGAGAATGTTTATTGACAGCAACTTATTTGATAAATAGGATGCCATTATCTGTTTTGAATTACAAATCTCCTTCTGAAATTTTACATAAAGAACCACCTAGCTATTTACATCTTAAAGCATTTGGTTGTTTATGTTTTATCTCTACTCTTAAAGCTCATCGTACTAAGTTTCAACCAAGAGCAAGTCCATGTGTTTTTATAGGGTATCCTTACGGTAAAAAGGCATACAAAGTTTTTGACTTAACTACTCAAAAGATCAAATACAGCAGAGACATTGTTTTTCATGAGCATTACTTTCCATGTTATCATATTTCAAACAAAGAACCACCATGTTTACCACTCACTCAGTTTCTTCCTTCTGAAATTGATGCTTCTATACCTATTTCTACAACATTCCCTATACATTCTGATTCCTCTATGCCTTCAAATTCTATACAAATGCCTTCCCCAACAGTTCCCACAAATAATGCTCAACCACAAAGACCTCAGAGAGACAGGAAAACACCCTCGTACCTCAAAGATTTTCAATTCAGTCTACCTCATCAAGCCAATCAAACCACAACACATTGGTGTAACATGATTTTGTTTAGCATGCTTCCTGAATCATTTCAAATTCATTATGCAAATGCTGTTACATATGTTGAACCTGCAAGTTACAAAGAAGCAGCAGACAACCACCAATGGGTTGAGGCTATGCAGAAAGAAATACAAGCTTTACAGCTCAATCAGACTTGGGTCGAGGTTGATTTACCTAAGGGTAAGAAGGCTATTGGTTGTAGATGGGTTTATAAAGTCAAACTTCGATCGGACAGTTCCTTAGAGAGATTCAAAGCAAGACTTGTTGCCAAGGGCAACAATCAGAAGGAAGGGAGAGATTACAAGGAGAAATTCAGTCCAGTTGTCAAAATGACACACCATTAGAGTTATCATAGCTCTAGCTGCTGCTCGACAGTGGCCTTTGTTCCAAATGGACGTGAATAATGCATTTTTGTATGGCGATTTATATGAGGAGGTGTTTATGAAGATGCCAGAGGGCATTCCAAATCCATTGAACAAAGTCTGTAAGCTACAAAAGTCCCTCTATGGACTGAAAAAAGCATCACGACAGTGGTTTCACAAGCTTACAGTTTTCCTGCAGAATCTTGGTTATTTGCAATCAAAGAACGATTACTCTTTATTCATCAAAAAGAGTGTTGTACTCATCACTATTGTGGCTGTTTATGTGGATGATATATTGGTGACAGGATCGAGTTTACCTGAAGTACATCATCTAAAGCAACAATTACATTCTACTTTTGGAATCAAAGATTTGGGCAACTTGCGTCATTTCTTAGGATTTGAAGCAATAACATTACCTATGGGTATTGTACTCTCACAAAGGAAGCTTACAGAGGAATTGCTGTCATTAATCGACTTATCTGCACTCAAGGAAGCTGCTACACCATTGCCTTTAGCTTATAAACTCAATGCTGAAGATGGTGACATTCTGCAAGATCCTACACCATACAGGACAATCATTGGCAAGTTGAATTTTTGACTAATACTCGTCCTGATTTGTCATTCTCTGTCCAAGCATTGAGCCAATTTATGCAAAAACCTCGTACTTCCCATTGGTCTGTTATGATACATGTCCTCAGATACATCAAAGGCAAAGGCAGTGTAGGTCATGGCATCCTTCTGAATGCATCTTCGCAGCTGCCTCTACAAGCCTACTCTGATTCTGACTGGGCCGCTTGTCCAATGACCAGACGATCAGTGTCAGGATATTTGATGTTACTTGGTTCCTCACCTATCAGCTGGAAATTCAAGAAATAAACTACAGTCTCAAAGTCATCAGCCGAAGCTGAATACAGAGCCATGCAGCATGCAGCTTCGGAGGTGACATGGTTAGTTCGCTTATTGACTGAAGTTGGAGTTAACAATCTTGCACCGGTAAAGCTCTCTTGTGACAATCAATCTGCGCTTCACATTGCAAACAATCCCGTGTTTCACGAACGGACAAAACACATTGATATTGATTGTCACTTTACAAGAGAGAAAGTCCTTGAAGGATTGATCGAGCTATCTTACACACCAACGGCTACACAACTTGCAGACATACTGACAAAGGCATTACCAGCACCTCAGCATCATCAATTGATAAGCAAGCTTGGTATGTTCAAGAATTCACAGACGCCAGCTTGAGGGGGGATAATGACGTGTACAATGCTGAGTCAGTAAAGTTAGGTAGCCTGAGGTTGTTACAGTTCGGTTATTCATGATGATGTGTAAACAAGCTTCTAGAAGCTTCTATGTTAGTTAGTTACTTGAGTTAGTTATCACTTGTATAATAGATAGCTAAGCATATAGAGAAGATCGATTGATTCATTCATTGTAAAAAAACTTTGGAAGATTATACAATCATTCAATCTTTCAATAATCATAATCAATCCTCATTTTATCTACTTTCAAATTCTTGGTATGGATCAGTTTCTAAAAAAAATAAATGATGTGGGTTCTCATTTCTCGAACGTTAGAAACTGAAAGATGGGCAAATGGCTATCCCTGGGCAAATGGATATTTTGATGTTGTTTTTGAGGACCTATTTTAGTTTACCCAGTACTATTTTGTAGGAAATCCGGGGATTGGGGAACCATTCAATTCCATAACCAGGATTGATTCTTTGTTCATATATCTTCTTGATCAGAGCTAAACATCAAAAACAACTAGAAATTTCTCTTTCGATATTATAAGTATGAAGATGGTAATAATTGGACTTTCAAAGAGCAGAACTTAATACATGCTTCAATATACCCTTTCACCAATCATCATAATACAAACAAAATCACACTTCAAACACTGCTTCATCACAAGAATACCCAGAACATCTTGCATATTCCTTGAAACAAGCTATTCGCGTAATAAAAGTGAACCTGTCAAGCTTAACGAGAATAGACACCACAATGAACATGCACAACAGCACAAGCACAAGCACAAGCACATGTATTGAATTCCATTCAACTCTCTGCACCAAAGTAAAGTACGCTATGTCGGGCAAAATTGCCTTTATACTAAAGTCGATCAGTCAGTATACTATCTCCCAACCTTTTGGGCTTCAATATTAGCAAGTTATTACGCAAGGAAGATTGTACAACTGAGATAAAAAACTGTTCCCTAATAATATTGCCGCCCTTGAACAAGTTACATGACAAATAGAGAGCATAAAATGAATTGAAACAACAAATGACATTTCTCTAACTTCCTGCATTGAGAACTATGAGAAGTCAATTTGCCTATCACAGTTTACCAACCAATCCGCAAACCCATCAGAACATACAAAAGCATCAGCACACAAAACTCCACCAAAATAATACAATTGAATAGACAAATATCTTAGATGGCCAACACTAATATTTGATTCTTTTCACATGATTCTCGCGCAGAAGCTTGGACAGGGAAGTCCCACGTTTTTCCCGAAGAGCCACAATTTTGAAGGCTTTACCACTCTGTTGCTGCACGCACCAATATGAAATTGGAGAGACACTCATCTCAAATTTGAGCAACTTGAACGGGCTCAAAGCATAGAGGCGCCGTTGACTCGCAGAGTTGCCAATATGGTTAGTGTGGAACCCTTTTTCTGCTAAGAATCTCCTGCTCTTTAAGCCGATGCTGAAATCTGGCTAACCGAACCTGTAAGTTAACAAGCCATGCAGCCATCCTTGGGAGCACAAAACTTCTGCCAAGAGTTTCTTTCTCTCGCAAAGTCATTAACAAGATGATGTTACAAATTATTAAGATGACCAAAATAAAATTTTAGTTCAGACTTCAGGACTTCGTTCTGATTGTGCAACTAAGATATTTCAATCAGATAAGATACACGTTGTACATATTCAAGTAATCCGTCCACAGGGGAAAAGAAAACATGATGACAAGAATTATTAAGTGCTTTCGTTTCCTTTTCTTAACTCATGAAGTTTCTTGTAGAATTCTTTTCATTTCCAGAATCCTCCGCAAATAAAATATAAAGCCAAACATTTCATAGTTTAAACGTACCAGCAGAACTGAAAAAAAACTTCAATCAGATAAAAAATTTCATGAAAAAGATTTAAAGCTGCTTACTTCGCAAACAATCTCCTTAGTATCTTCTGTCTCTTTGAGATGAGCAGCAATTAGTGCTTCTTCTTCCTGCCATAATTTTCCACAAGTAAAACATGAGCTAATGAGATATACAGTTAATGTCAAAAAGAAAATGATAGGTGTCAAGAAACATTATATTTGCTGATGGGGGAAAAGGAAAGCAGGACAACTAACATGCAAACACCGAAAGCATAGAGATTTCGGACAAGCATCATGATAAATACCAATGCCAAAAAGATCTAAGTCATCATCGAGTTTTGAGGAATCAGAACGGTTAACTTGATTTCAGGTTTGTAAAAGCTGAGATATGGATGTGACCTAATTTGGCTTTACTAGAAAAAAAGCAATCTAGAAAGAGGAAAAGTATAACATAGAAAAGAAACAAGAATCTTCTCTTTTCTATCCAGAAGAAAATCAGAGGACTGTGAATGGGTTCCAAGGTTCCCTTGACTATACGTGTCAGAGAAAAAAAATTAAAAAAAAGATGGAAAAAGAAGTGAATACAAATTTACATTCAAACTGCAGAACTAGGAAAAACAAAATCATGCTTCCACACCTTTCAAAAAAGAAAATTATACTGCCACATGGACTATTTAACATAAATTGTCACTAACAGGAATTAGCTGAAAGAGATTTTAATCTCCTTGCAACATAGGCGCTTCAACGACAACTACAACCACCACCACCACGACAACAACAAGTCAACAACCTAGTGTCATCCCCATTCCATTCAATTCTGAAGGGTGAAGATGTAAGCAACCTTTACCCAGCATATATACAGAGAGGCTGTCTCCGGCAGAGACCATAATGCATTGATACATTAATGTACTGACTGCGTCTTCTGGCAACTTCAATAATAAAAAAGAAAGCACTGGAAGTTTGGTCAGGCATTTAGTCCAATATGAACTGAAAGCTGAAAGATAGTACTAATGAATCATTGTATTCAGCCCAATATGACATTGGAGCTACTTAGGATTCATTATATTTCTTTCTCATATGAATTAAATATAAAAAAACAAAGGGCTGCCGAGAGTGATAGATACAAATGGTCTCGTGGCTGGAGAATGGAAGGACCGACAAGAGAACAATTAGTACAAAAAAAGTTCGGGATATGCTAAATTCAGGAATTCCTAAGTAATGGACTTCGAAAGATCTGTAAAGTTTCAGCATAGTCATATATATACTCGCACTCTCACAAACGGGGGACAGTGGGAGGGGCATAGCGGTGCATTCATAACAATCACAGATAGCTAACTTAAGGAAGCTAAGAAACTAACCTCCAGTACGGCATTCTATGTTTCCATCATTCAGAGAAGAATCAGGCTCATAAAACCTTGATGTAACTTTCTGGGTGTTTCCATTGCTCGCACTTTGATGTTTATAGGCCATGGTGGCAGTTGCATCAGGTCCACCACTCTCTTTTTTCAGCCAATTGCCTCGCTTTTCTGTTCTATCATCCCTGCTTGAGATTTTTCTACAAGGAGGGGACACTTTCTGAGGATTCTCTTGCATTTCCGCAGAATTTGAGGCATAGACGGTTTTCTGTCGAGTAGATCCACCATAATTACATTTCATCTCAAGTCTATCCCTATCCAACGAGCTAGAAGTAGCTCCATTCATGCTTTTCCCGTTGAAATTGTAACTTGAAGGAATATTTGACGGTTATTTCTCAAAATCAGATGAACGTCTATATGAAATCTGTTCCTTTTCGGTAGCCCTTCTATTGACATCCATTAGCCTAGGTTCTTGATGCTGCTCTTGAACATCCTCAGTATAAACTTGCATGGTGTAGCTGAAGACTCCTTATTTACAGTTGGTAGCGGATCCTTTTTTGCATTTCCACTTTTGGAAAGACTTTTTACCCTATACATGTGTCAAAAAAAATCTAGTCAATAAAAAATGGATGGAAAATGCTGCCACGATATGTACACATCAGAAACGAAACAGAATGACTTATACCGGTCAGCATATCTCAGAGTATTCAGTCTATGTTCACTGGAGCCTGCACCAGGAGAGATGCAAGATATCATGACTGTCTTTGAGTTACCAACAAAGGTATCCCGAAGCACTTCAGTGAGTTTACTCCCACAGAATGGAATATGAATCTGATCATCGTCAAGGGCGCACAAATGCACTTTTTGAGAGCCAAAGAATTTCGATTGATTTCTGCTCCCTCTAATCAACAACAAAAAAAAAAACAATGATTTACACCATAAATGCCATGAAAATTACTTGCAATATGGAAACACAGCACCAAGAAAAGTTCAAGAGTACTATAAAACTTTCAGAAGATAACAAAAAATGACCTGCAAACCTACGATAAATGTTTTTAACTACAACACTCAATAGACAGAAATATCAAGGAGAAAAGGAAAAAGCCTCTTGCAAAGACACAATGAGCATTTTCATGAAGTATAGCAAAACGACCAAGAGATAGATACCCTCTGCATTTTGTACCAAACGAGAAGTGTTAAGAAGATGTGGCTGACCAATTACAAACTGCTGCTATGAATGGCCCTCACAAATTTAAGACAGTAACATGACACACAGCCGATCCAATCACACATACAGAATAATGTGATAACGAAAGAGATTCAAAAACTTTCCATTATATGCTTTTTCTGAATTGATGTAACATGAAATTCTTTTAGAGATTTTTCTTTACAGTAAAGATTAATAATCTTCACCACACTGTTGAGGTATGCATCTCATCCTCAAAGAAAGACTTTCACCTTTCTGTGCCTTCTAATTCCAGAGCAGAGGTGTTAGACAAAGGGTGCAATTGTTCTTACTCTTATAATTATAACTGTTACTAGTATACGAGGAAATCACTTGCTTACCATGGGTTGTCTGG
>ONZK01001010.1:26653-40073 GCA_900322385.1 Pharnaceum exiguum | reverse complement strand
TCGATACCGTCCTTACTCGGTAATAATAAGTAAGGTGGCGACTCCTAGTCTTTCAATGACAGTTTTCCATTCCCGTGGGCGTATTTCTACGAAATACGTATATCTCCTCGATTCGACGTGTATGAATACTCCGGTATTGTATTCGAAGAATCTGGCCCCCACAGGACCTAAGGTCAAAGGGGAGGAAAGGCTACCTCAATTGCCCGAGCAACACCCTCTGAACAAACAAGTTCGCTGCGCTCCCCCCTAGAGAAGGAGGGATGATAGAGAAGTTGAGCCACCTTCAGCACGGTCTTGCTTGGATAAAGCGGCTTACGCCCCTCATCCGAAGTCATGGAAGGTTCTCCTTGTTCCAAAGGGAAAGACTTATCACCCACCGACCGATGAATCAAGGCAAGAGCTGCGTTGGTAGCCGGCCCCTGTTCAAACGATGGGGAAAGGCGAGCCTTTAGGGACCCTTGCCTACTTTTCTGAAGGAGACCCCACTCTTCATCAGACAAAGGACTGTAGGAGGGAGAGTTTGACAAGTTCCTCTTCCTCCGGCTTAAATCGCCTGCATGACCCCATTTCTTGTTGCCATGTGACAAAAGAGGAACCTCCCCGTACCTCACTCCACGACTGGAAGTTATTTTGCCCCGTTGTCGGCGAAGCTTAATAAAACCTTGCCCCTTACCTTGATTAACTCATTAGAAGCGGGAAGACCATCAAAGGCAGACAGGTATTTCTCAAGTAAATCAGCAAGGGCCTCAGCCGCATCGTGACTTGAGCTAAGGAGACAGGCACTCAGAAAGTTCTCCTTCCTCACAAAGTGCCCATCAGGGATCCAGAAGCGTGGTTCCATGGTGAGGGAGCCGTCAT
This sequence comes from Pharnaceum exiguum, assembly GCA_900322385.1. NCBI lineage: Eukaryota > Viridiplantae > Streptophyta > Magnoliopsida > Caryophyllales > Molluginaceae > Pharnaceum > Pharnaceum exiguum. Next base: position 39,215 of record ONZK01001010.1, on the reverse strand, counting down.
CCTCTTCCTTCTCGACTACAGTGAAAAGGTTGAGTTGGCCCTCGCCCCATTTAGTCCAAACTTGGTAACCACTCGGGAGACGAACGGTAGCCAGACTATCCCACGGACGGAGACACACCCCGGGGCAGAAAGGAAGACATCCAAGAATCTCCCACTTCAGGAGGATGGAGGACGGTCCTATAAGGAGCTTTCTCCCCAAAACTCCACCAACCTTCATTAACATAAAGAAAGGAAACTATTTATTTATTTACAAAACAATGTTTTTTTTGCTATCAAAAATAATTCAACTTTACAGTGGGAGATAATTGCAGTCAAAAATATTGACATTCATATGAGAAGTAAAAATTCTAGAAAAAATAAAATGAAGCTAAATAGAAAAGGCAATGAGAAATATCCAAACATACCAAATGATTTAACTTAACCATGGACCACAAGCTACCAATGTGGCAAAAGCATTAACCAAGTAGGATATGTACATTATCCTATGTTTCTCCCCAGGAGAATTGTATCCATCACCAGAAGACGATTTCACAACTGGGATGCTTTGCTCAAAACGGAAGAAATTATCAGCATCTACTTCAAACTTTACACTCACTAATCTGTCAAAATTTCTTGTATAATACTTTTCTACAATCACCTTTCCTTCTTCGTAGGAGAAGTTATGATTGAGACCAATATCAAGAGCAACTACATGAACCAAATATATGAGAATGTGAAAATTACCTGCAAAACTGTTAGCATGAACAGAGGGAGTAACAGCAATTGTAGTGACCATATTAACTGAGTTCTGTTGATGACCCAAGGCTTCATGATTAGAAGAATCTGAGATTTTTGCATCAAGAATGGCAGAAGTTGATTGATTACACTTTAACCAAGAATAGCACCATGATTATTATTACTTGCTGTGTCAGACAACTGATCACCAATAGAATTGTGATCAGAAACCGATTTGTTACTTTCTTCATTCTGAACACAACCTCATATATGTTGAACTGTCCGTCTGTCCGTCTGTCCTGCAGCAAAAGAGGCTCCTTCTATCGAAGAAGAGATCAAAGAGCTACTAATCGTAACTGATTCTCTATTGTCTTGACACAACAAAATCATGGGCTTCAACAACATTAGGCAATGGCTTCATCATCACAACTGAGACCTTTCAAGAATTGATTCAATTGAAAGATCTCATTATCTTCAAAAACTCTTCGAACTGCATCACCAGAACCACAATAACAGCTAGGGATTAAGTAGAAAGTACTGATTTCATCCCATAGTTTCTTGATTTTGGTGTGGTAAGTAGCAAGATTATTAGATCCCTGCTGACTGAATATCACACATGGCCTTCTGTATATTGTAAAGATCGATGCCATTCGATTGCCCAAATGTTCTGTCCAACTCGACCCACATCAACTTAGCACTTTAGCAATATCAGAAAACATAATATAATACTCTGAGAAATAGTTTTGATTACTGAATGCAGTAACCAAGTGCTAACTAGATCATTGCACCTGACCCATTGGTATTACTTGTCTCTTTTGGCTTTTCAATAGTGCCATTGATGAAACCAAGCTTATTTCTTGCGGATAATGCCATTGTGATACACCTGCGCCACCCTTTATAACCTGTACTATCAAAAACTTCTCGTACATACAACTTGCATCTGCTGCATGAATGAATAAAGGGCTGCTACTATCAATAACAGTCCCATGATTCCAAGGGTTCGTCATTTCTCTTAATACGTTTATCGAATACTTGATGGGCTATGTCACAATGAACAATCTTTCGAGAAATGATCAGAAAAAGGAAAAATTTCTGCAATGCTGACGAAACTGTAGAGAATTTCCAGAAAACAGATACTAAAATGTCTATACCATTAAGAAAAATTCAAAGAAAAATGTCAGAAAGTTGTTTGTGATTATCAAAGTATATGATTGACACTAACAACCAAGAAAAGATCGATCTATTCCCGAAGCTCCGATACCATGTTAATTTCTCTTGCTTTGATGATGAAATGTAAGTGTTAATCGCTATATAGAAAACAGAAGAACACTCAGAGTTTTATTATGATTAATTAAGTCGAGAGTGATACAAGCAGTGTGATCAGTATTTATAATACTCAATTAGTTTAGTAGTATAACTAACTAGGCTTGTACATAGTAACTTTTTTTTTAAGGTGAAAATAGAGCTTTTTATTCATTTTTGACAAATGGCTTGTTGGTCCATTCGTACACAATCGGAGATACAATTCGGGTTACAATAAGTCCAGCTTTGCTCTACTCCCACTGGCTGAACCCTCGCTAAATGATGGGCTACCGCATTCCCTTCCCTCCTAATGTATCCACTCTACCTTATCGAAATTTTTCAACATGCTAAATATGTTCACAAGAATTAAATCCAAGTTTTCGAAGTAAACAGAGCCTTTGTTCAATCGCGACACTAGTGTTAGGCAATCAGACTCGAGGCAGACATACTTGTGGTTCAGTCTCATTGCATGCTTCAGTCCAAGTAAGCACGCCTTAGCTTCAGCTATTACCGGAGGCCATGTTGCTCGAACTCGCCTTACCGCAGCAAACAAGACTCGTCCTTCGTCGTCACGACCAACAGCACCCAAACCCACACAGCCTGCACCCACATTGCAGTGCCCATCGACATTGATCTTCATAGTTCTGGTTCGAGGCGGAGTCCACTCCTTCGGTCCCGCCTTATCAAATTTTGGGTTGGCATTTCCCCAAGTTCCGTCGAAACCAAATGCCTTCAGCCAACGCAGTTGTTCGAGCCAAGATCTGAACTGTTGTCGAGCTGAGGATTGTTGAATGGGTTTACTAGACTAATTACTTTTTGATGTTATTTGCAGTGCTGAAAAATGTAAACAATACTGAAAATGTAAAGGACAACAAGGGTGATGACGGGGAAACCCTCTGAATAGGGTGAAAACCTCGGTTGGAATCTGCCTCCAACTGGTAATGTGTTCACTAGTATGATCGGAGCTGAGTACATAGGACAGTTCTGAGAACTGATACAAGTATAGTAGCGAAATGTGTATGAAAGGTAGAAAGAGAGTAAGATAGAGAGAGAAGTAGAGTGTGTTGTTGTAGTAAAGCTGTGGTTGGCTTCTCCTTTGCTGTAGCTTCAGCCTGCCTTTATATAGTTCTCTCTGCCTTGCTTTGTACTCAGAATCTCCTCCCTTGATTGACGCTTTTTGCCTTTAATGTGCGCATCAGTTACATTTCTGGATGTAACTCCTGCAACGGATTTTATAACGACGCTCCTGCTTAATTACCTGACTAACTATTACATAATAACCTTGGAAATAAACAGTACATAATCATGTTAATGAATATTCCTTGATCCACGCCCTGTATTGAATGCTGCTGCTGTTGCGACTGTCCTGAGAACTGCTATGGTTCTCAGTAATGCAAACATGGTGAATTCTGGTACTAACAATTGTCCCCCACTTTTGTATTTCAGAACTGAAGTTCAAAACTGAAAAGGCGGAAGTTGGACTGGTTGCTTTTACTGCAAGTGGGCTTCTACTGCTTTGAACGCGTGGCGGTTTGCATGCCTAGTAACTCTCTAATAAATAAAGCCCTAACTTCCCTTTTAATCTCCTCCATTTATTCATTCAGCACATCTCTCATCAACTCCTTCCAACTTCCTCTAGACTTTCCATCTTTCCTCTCCCCTGCTTCTTCCTCAGATCTGAGCAAGGTAAAACCTAAGTTCCTTTTCTATCTTGTCTTTTTTACCTTTCCTATCATGGTTAGAATAAAGACCCGCGCTAAGAAGATGACCCAAAGTGTTGTCCCCACCATTAAGGTAGTAGGAGACAAAACTTATTCTGATCATGACCGTCTTGAACACCATAAGAGAGAGAATATTCTAGGTGAGAACTTTATAAAAGCTTTGAAGGCTAGAGACATCATTCCTGAGGACTATGTTGTTTTCATCCCAGAAGGTCATGTGAGGGCGCACTGGTCCATTGAAGGTTATTTCTTGATGTTTGCTTATCCTTTCGAAATTGGTCTTACCCTGCCTTTCCCTGCTCTTATTCTAGAGTTTTTTTGAAACTTACCCAATTGCTCCTTCTCAACTCGTTCCTGGAGCATGGCGCTTGCTTCTGGGCATTGCTCTTAGCAGAAAATATAAGATTGCTATGAAGCTTTGTGATGTCATGAAACATTACTTTATGACGGGTAGTGGCCAATGTAGGTGGCAGTTTAGAAGGAAAAAGGGTAGTGAGCATCTGATCGATGAAACTACCAAGGCTAGTGATCGTTTCTGGAAGGAATATTTTTTCTTTGTGCAGATTGGTACTCTTGATGAGCAGGGTGATTTTATTGATGGAAGTTGGAACTTTGAAGGTATTATACTTTCTGAGTTCTGTGGTTTTCTCAGCATTGTTCTAAATTTCTGCTTTCTTACTGTGTTTTTGTTTCAGACCAGAAGGATAAGGAGGTCAAACCTGACGAGGACAGTCCAGGTCGTATCAGCGCATTCCTGGCTATTCCAGAGGAAGAGAGGAAGTATCCTAGGTGTTTGGGTGACTGCAATCCTCCTAAGGCTCGTGAGGTTATCAACATTGACTCTGAAAGTAGCTCTGATCCTGCTGAGAGTAAGAACCCGAAAACTCAATAATGTGTTTTACATCCTCTAACGTCTATTCTGATCTAAATTGTATTCCTACAGTGTCGAAGAGTGCAATGGACTTGTTGAATGACGTTGAGTCTGACTTCTCTAGTCAGAAAGGCAAGCAAGCTGGCAGTTCTGAACTTGCTGTTGCCAGCAAGTCTCCTCCTCCTAGGCGTAACAACACTCCTGCTCTTATGACTAGATCCACCAAACGTTCTCGTACTGAAGACGAGTCTGAGTTTGACATCCTGGTTGCTCCTAATGCTGAAGTCTCTAATGTGGTTGACTCTTGGTGCTATAGTTCTGTCAGGACTTACTACGCTCAGTGATATGTCCTGTGCTATGGATGACAGCATTGTTCAGCTCAACAAGGTTATATTTTTTCCCTATTCTGTATTAACAACTCACTCCACACTTTTCTGACTCTCTCTTTTCCTCTGGGTCTCCAAGTAGTCCCGACTCTTAAGGACAAAGCTAAAGGTTTGGAGTTATCTGCCCTCAATGCTGAAAATGTTGCAGAGAAGGCCAGGACTGATCTTAGGCTTCTTAAGTCTAGGGCTGAGAGGGAAAAGTCCACTTTGCAGAAAGAGTTGGCTGCTGGTGCTGGAAAGCTAAAAACATCTGAGGTCCTAGTTAATGACTTGGTTGAAGGTGCTAAAATGCTCCGCTGGAAGGGACATCTACAAGCTATGCAAGAGTATGCTGTTGGTAAACATCGTGAGTGGGATTTTTCTCAGGAATACCAGAAGTACATTACTTTACATCCTCTCAGGCCCAAGCAATGGTGTCTTTCTGATGATGAGGTCCTGTCCATTTCCGAGAAAATTGAGCGTAGACTTGCACAGGATTCTGAGAGATGGTCAATGCTGTGGAAGATGATGCTGACCATGCTGAGGGTAGCCACCATGTTGAGGATGTTGCTGGAACTCAAGACGCTGCTGCTGCTGAGGTCGTTGCTGCTGCTGTGGACGATCCTGTTGAAGAGGATGATGCAGAGAAGACACCAGCTTAGCTTAGTTTCCTTGTTTGTTTGTTTGCTCAGGACAGTATGTTGTCCTTAAAAATTTGGTTTGTATGACTTTTGCTCTACCCACGGGGGTAGAGTTTATTTAACTTTTGCTCTACTCGTGGGAGTAGAGTTTGTTTTAATTTAAGAATGCTTTACATTTTAACTTTGAATGTTCTGAGGACGTCTCCTCACTCATCGTTCGTCTGTAGTGCGCGCTTTAGGTGGACGGTGATATTTTCCACCCCTGGTGGTTGAACTTGCATCCCTGTAGCTTTGCAACATACGTTTACCTGAGCGTAGTTCAATGCCACAAACGTGTGTTCTTGCGTGTGTATTAGTATATAATCAAAGAATAAAATGATATTTGACCAAGTATAGAACATACCTCAATGGTTCTGAACATAACCATTCTTCATTCGTAGTTCTGAGATTCGTACGGTTCTGAACCTTCTTGAAGTCCTGAGAACTGTAAAGCAAAAATGTTTTGAAAACCTCTGCAAAATAGTAATACTCCGGAGAATATATAGCTATCTTGTCCCACTGTCTTGTAGTACATAGACACTCTGTTCTGCAAGACAGAAAACATGGTGTGGGCGGCCGTTGGATTTCTCCAACGGCCCTCCGACGCTCAAGTTAGTATTGGGTTTGTAAAAGTAATCGAAACGAAATTTAAATAATTCACAAAAGTTTAGTGTACTTACCTCTGTTCTGTTGTGCAGGTGACTCTCAGAAATACAAGAAATTACATGTAATATAACTTTAGATGTGTTGCATTCCAACTCCTTGGAATTTGTCTTCCTTCTAAAGTGAGTAGCCTATAAGGTAATCTGATCTATTAAGTGAGGTCCCTCCCATGTAGGAGCTAACTTACCTGCTGCTCGATCTCTTGTGTTCTGAAAGACTTTCCTGAGGACCATGTCCCCTTCTCTAAACGTTCTGAGTTTGAGATTCTTGTTGTATGACCTGGCTACTGTTTGCTGATATGCTGCAAGTCTTATACTTGCTGCGGTTCTCAGCTCGTCTATAGTATCTAAAGTACCTGCAAGCTCAACATTGTTAGTTTCCTCAGTAGTGAGACCATAACTGTAAGTTGGCACTGCTACCTCAGCTGGAATTACAGCTTCACAACCATACACTAACGAGAACGGTGTTTGGCTTGTTGAAACTTTAGGAGTAGTCCTATCTGCCCACAGGACCATTGGTAACTCATCTACCCATCGTCCTTGCTTCGTCATGAGCTTTTTCTTCAGATTATTAATAATAATCTTATTACTAGACTCGGCTTGCCCATTGGCTTGAGAATGTAACTCAATATTCCAGCTTTCACAGAACTTAATAGTTTTGTTACTAATAAACTGAGAACCATTATCACATACAATCTGAGATGGTATTCCAAACCTGCTAATAATATTGCGTTTGATGAAAGATATTACCTTAGTGTCTGTTACCTGGGCGTATGCTTCTGCCTCAATCCATTTGGAAAAATAGTCTGTCATGGCCAACATATATACTCTCTGTCCTGAAGCTCTAGGCAACTTACCTACAATGTCCATTCCCCATCTCATAAATGGCCAAGGCGTTGAGATGGAATGAAGCGGTTCTGAGGGTAGATGTATTTCTGGTGCATGGCGCTGACAAGCATCACACTTCTTGGCACTGCATCGCTCCTCATTGTAGGCCAATAATATCCCATCCTGATCGCCTTAGTTGTCAAACTCCTTCCTAAAGCATGGTTTCCACAATGACCTGAATGAATTTCTTGCATAACTTTCTCAGCTTTGTCTCGTTCTATATACCGAAGATGCACTCTTGAAGCAGATCTTCTGAACAGAACGTCATCTATCAAGAAGAATCTGGATGCTTTGATTCTGAATGATCTAGCTTCATTCTTCCCTTCTGGTTCTGTTCCAATTCTTGAGATAGTCTATATACGGTGCAGTCCAACCATCTTCCTGAGAAATGTTAGTTGCAAATATAGGTTGTGGTTCCATACCTGATTTGTCAATTGACGGTTCAAGTAGATGCATAATAGGTATTCTTTTCAACCTGGTAGGATTGAAGCTTGAACCTAAACTTGCCAAGGCATCAGCTTGTGTGTTGAGATCCCTCGGAATTTGTTTGATTTCTATTTTGTCAAACATTTCTGCTAATGACTTCACCTTTGCTAAATAGGCCGTCATCTTGCAATCCTTAGCTGCATAAGAACCATCAATTTGTTTAACCATTAACAAAGAATCAGAATGTACCTCTAAATGTTTGATTTTCAGATCAATTGCCATTGTCAATCCAATGATCAAAGCTTAATATTCTGCTTCATTGTTGATTGATTTCCATTCACAGCACACTGCATATGGCATTATGTCCCCTTGTGGCGATTTAAGTACAATACCCAATCCTGTACCTCTGACATTTGCTGCTCCGTCAGTGTAAAGTGTCCATTTCTCTGAAATTTCAGCTCCGTTCAGGTGCTGGATTTCTTTTGCAACTTCCTCTTGCAATTTTGGACTAAAATCAACCACAAAGTCTGCCAGAGCCTGTGATTTTATTGCAGTTCTTGGCTCATACGTGATCTGATACGTGCTAAGCTTGATAGACCACTTGGACATTCTTCCTGAAAGTTCAGGCTTACGCAAAACAGACTGGATTTGGTTTTGATAGTAGCGGTGCAGAAGTGAGATACGTTTTGAGGTCATGAAATGCTTTCTCATGTTCTGAGGTCCACTCGAACTTAGCATTTTTTCCTCAGAACATCATAGAATGGTTTACACCGTTCTGAAGACCTTGATATGAATCTGTTCAGTGCTGCAACTCTTCCTGTAAGACGCTGAACGTCTTGGGAGTTTTGAGGGGACTCCAGATCCATGATCGCCTTGATCTGTTCAGGACTAGTTTCTATTCCTCCCTTGGTTACCATATAACCTAGAAATTTACCTGAAGACACTCCAAAAGTACATTTAGATGGGTTAAGTTTCATATTATATACCTTTAGGATGTCGAATGCCGTGGTCAAGTCAGCAATGTGGTCCTTTGCTGACTTGGACTTGATCACCATGTCGTCAATATAGACCTCCATTGTGTCCCCTAGTTGGTTTTCAAACATCTTATTGACTAGACGTTGATAAGTTGCTCCTGCATTCCTGAGTCCAAAAGGTATTGCTTTATAGCAATATATCCCTCTTTCAGTCATGTAGGCGGTGCTTTCCTGATCAGGTTCATGCATTTGTATCTGGTTGTAACCGCTTTGTGCATCCAAGAAGGTCAGCATTTCATGGCCCGCAGTTGCGTCTACCATTACATCAATATGAGGTAGTGGAAACGGATCTTTGGGGCATGCTTTGTTCAGGTCCGTGTAATCTACACAAACTCTCCATTTTCCATTCTTTTTCCTGACAACAACAACGTTAGCTAACCATTTAGGATACATTACCTCCCTGATCATACCTGTTTCTAGAAGTTTTTCTACTTCATCGTTGATCACTTGGTTACGATCTGGTGCAAACTTCCTTCTTTTCTGATGAACTGGACGAAATGTTGGATCAATATTGAGGCCTGTGAGTTATCACTGCAGGATCAATCCCTATCATGTCACTTTGCTGCCATGCAAAGCATCCCATTCTGTTCTGCAGGAATTCCAGCAACTTGGGTCGTATTTCCTCAGGAATGTCGTCCCCGAGCTGTAGTTTCTGAGAACTGTTTTCCGGGTCAAGACTGACTTCTATTATATTTTGTTTTGGATCTTCTAGAAGTACACTCCTGATTCCCGGTCTCTGTAATTGCTATTTGGCGTAGTGGGATCCTTTGGCTTTAATGTTGTTGCATAACATTGCTGAGCTGCATTTATGTCACCTCGCAGAACTCGTACCCCTCTTATGCTTGGGAACTTGACGCATTGATGATAGGTTGATGGCACTGCTCCGACGTCATGAATCCAAGGCCTGCCAAGCAACACATTGTATGGGGATACACAATCCAATACTAAAAACTTACCATACGACGTTACCCCTTCAGCTCGGACTGGTAAGTAAATATGTCCTATGGTCAGCTTTGTTTCACCACTGAATCCTACTAGAACTGTTGCACTTCTGATGATCTTGGATCCATCGATGCCTATCTCCTTTAGGGCGTCTAGCATGATAATGTTTACTGCACTTCCACCATCAATTAAGATCCTCCTAACTGTAGCGCATCCGACCTGCATGGTTACTACCAAACCATCCTGGTAATATTCTCTGATGTGACTCCTGTCTGATTCGTCAAATGTAATGGTCTGGTCTATCTCACTTGGTTTTGGAGCTCGTACTGGGTTCCTACATTGCATTCTCTTTTTCTATTCTTTTAGCGGAAGAGTAGGACGTACCACATACCTCGGACCCTCCTGAAATGAATCTGACAACTTTGGTAGGCGGTCCTGGTGGTGTTTGCTCCTTTGGTGTGCTTTTGAGCAAATCTCTTAGATAACCATGTTTGAGTAAGTACGCCACTTCCCTCTTGAGTGCATTGCATTCCTCAGTAGTGTGCCCGTGATCAGCATGGAAATCACACCACTTGCTTGTATCCTTACTTCCTGCTGGTTTGTCTAGGTACAAATTTGAGGAGTTTGGCCCTAGGGACAAAGCTGAGGAATTCCCCCCTAGGTACAAATTTGAAGAGTTTGGCCCTAGGGACAAAACTGAGGAATTCCCCCCTAGGTACAAACTTGAAGAGTTTGGCCCTAGGGACAAAATTGAGGAATTCCCCCTATGTACAAATTTGAGGAGTTTGGCCCTATGGACAAAATTGAGGAATTTCCCCCTAGGTACAAATTTGAGGAGTTTGGCCATAGGGACAAAACTGAAGAATTCCCCCCTAAGTACAAATTTGAGGAGTTTGGCCCTAAGGACAACATTGAGGATGTTGACGGGGACAAACATTTTGGTATTCAGTCATTCTGTATCAGGCTAGGAAAAGAAAAGGTGTGCAGATAACGACAATCTTCTCCCTTTACACAAATATAAAAACTAATGTATTCTTCCCGAAACAGACTATTACAAAACTAGTTTAGAGACATTGATAGCGTGGTTCAGTGGTCTTTGTTGTCATTGTCAAATTGGCACACTTTTATTTTTTGATTATTTTGTCAAACATAGTGCTTCTTTTGTTAAGCAGTCTATTGGCATTTGGCTAACAGATACTTGAAATGAAATTCTCTTCGTCTCACGTATTGTCACCTTTCGTACTAAAGATTAGAATATAAACCTAATGCTGTTGAATCAACTTGTAAAATGTGCTAATCAACATGTATATATGTGTCATGATCATCCCAAAACATGTCATTTGTGTGTCGAGTCGAACCCCTGTTGAGTTGGTCACCCGTCACCTATGTACGTCGTCCCACACACACGCCTATGTGCGTCGTCCCATGCGCATTGTCGCCCACACACACGCCACGCGTGGGGGCCTCCTCTCTCCCGTGTTTACATGGTATCCTGTGTCAAAATGCTTAAATATATGTCGAGGTAGATTTAATTGCATGCCGTGACAACCCTTCTATGTGTCAAGTTAGCTCAAAACATGTGCCAATTACATGTCAATGTGAGTCAAACTGCCTAATTGTATGTCGTGTCAAGCCAACTGCAGGCCATCTACCTCACAACTCCAAATTCCACCTCTAATTCTCACATCACCCCAAAAATATATCGAGGAGTTTTGCCTTCCAAAACCCCAAAATAAAAAGAAGAAAACGCAATCTGCATCACATTTTCCAAAGTGAACTCTTTATAATAAGAATACGTACTCAAGTAAAATACTTCAATATCATTTTGAAATACCATCCACCTCAACTTCACCATTAAATCCAGTCCACCTCAACTCGAGCAATTGCTTCACTAATATTTTGCTACTATTTCCATTTCAGAATAACCACACATATGCATGCAACATCGTTACTTTCCTACAATCATTAAATTACCCAAAAACCCCATATAAGTTCCTTTCCTCCCCTCCGAGAAAATTAAATTTACACAAAAGAATGTTAATTCAACTCTCCTTTAGTTCATAATAACTCCTAACAAACCAAGCCAAATCACATTTTCTAGAGAATAAACTTAAAGCTTCTCATTCTAATAAACATAACCACAAGATGATCGCTTCAGTCGATGGGCAATTTTCTTTGTTCTTAAATACACTATATTCCATCAACAATTTCCTTCCCAAACAAAGGGGGGACCGTAAATTATATCCCACACCCGGGTTTACGTAACATTGGGCTTTTATCTTTTTGTTTGTTAGGGGATGGGGCCTAATATAAAGACAATGTCGGCACCGTACACCCGGGTGTACCATTTACAGATTCAGAGTCTCCTTCAATGTGTAACCAAAAAGTCAAAGGCCAAACAAAAAATACACAATGCCCTAAAGAATTAGTAAAATAAACTATAAGGTTCCATTACCTTAATTGTTTTTTTAAATAGAAAAATATTTTATAAATCAAAGTCAAAAGAAAAAGCAAGGACAAGAGGATAATCCTTAAAAAAAACCTCCGGACTTTACCCACAAGGAGGCTAAGAACTCCACCCTCCCCCAAATAAAATCTATAGAGTGAGAGCCCTTATCAAAAACCCGGCTATTACGCTCCAGATACACCAAAAGATTGTAAGGACAGCACACCACCATAAAATCCTTTACCTTAATTGTACAAACAACTAATAGCATAATAACATACCAATATAATAAAAAAATATGATCAAGAAACAGTAAATAGAATAGAATGTAAAACCTGCGCGAGCAGATTGGACAAATTGTTAGAATTGGAAGGCGGCAAGGCAGCAGTATGTTAGGAAGTCAAATGCTTAACCCAGCTGATTGCAATCATCAATACATCACGGCATCACCAGCATCACCGCCCCCCCCCCCCACCATTGTTCAGAGCCGCCGCGGAGCCACTACTGCACT
>ONZK01001010.1:3026-18559 GCA_900322385.1 Pharnaceum exiguum | reverse complement strand
CTCTTTCCAACCTGAAAAATTAATTGTTTAAAAAAAACCCTTCCAATGTAATTCAAAACATTGTTATTCATTTGTTAAGATTACATGTCACAACCCTGAACTCCATTCTTCCCCAGTCTTCCCCAACAGCTTCATATTGCTAGCAGTCTTCTTGATCAACATTATTCAGAAGCTGTAAAGGTAAATGGTATGGAAATTTCTTATAGTCTATGCAAATTTTACCTGCCTCTGCGTGAATCATGGTCATGCTACACAAAGTTTATTTGACAATGTCCGTCAACCACAAACTAACATCAAATTCATACCCCTTCAGCCCACACTTCATTAAACAAATAAACGCATCTATAATTTCTTCCTTAAAACAAACTCTCTATCACACGGAACAAAAACATCGGATTTCTGATACTAGCGAAGCCACTTTTTACCAAAACTCTTCGTCTCAAGAATTTAGCTTTGAGGCATGATTATCGAATGTCAACAATTCATAATTAATGTTTGTAATCTCCACCAAAAGTAACAATCAATGTCATATTTAAAACATGTCGTATAAAGGTTCATTTGTTGTACCAATCACCATACATTTAAATGCAACCAAACGGGTGGTAACTCTTCCAAAGCCTTCAAAATCTACATGCTAAGTGCACTAACCTTAAAATGCTTAACTACATCTTATTGCACATAAACATCAACACGCAGTCCCCTACAACTTTTTGAATTACCACCGGAATAAAACCTTAAATAAAAGCCTAGAAAATGTATTTCCCCTACAGACAAGTCCAGGGGCCATGCAAATATCTTTACAGTCCAATGGACCAATATATTAGTCTATTATGTTGATAAATAAACAAAGCAAAAAGTCAGCTTCTTTTAGCAAAAGACACATGAAGCAAACAAATGAATCTTTCTTCCAATAGTTCTTTTTTAGTTGGGGCAGTCATTAAGGACTTCGTTTGATGGGCCATTTCTATAAAATCAGCAACAATGAGAGCAAACATACATATATCTAAGCATGCCAACAAAAAGTTCACAGAATTACCTTATCATCGACACAGCAAACAATGGAAGGAAACGGTAAATTAAAGTTTTCCCATCTTGGGTCCAGCCTCCAGGGACGGTCTTAAACTTAGCACACCTTGAAAAATTTATCAATGATTCACAAGGATTGACAGGACCTTGAAAGTGCATAACATGGCTCCTCGCATGGTGAAGTTCCTTCAGCTTCATGCACCAGATTCAGTTTCGGTTTCAATTTCAGACTTCGGATTCAGACTTTCAGTTATAGTTTCAGTTGCAGTTTCAATTTCAATTTCACCCAGACAATATATTAAACCTTTCTATAATAACACTCTCTTACGGCTGTCAAAAACGAGAGTGAATCCACACATTACATATGAAAAACGATGTGCTTCGTCCTTGTACAATTTTTTCAATATGAAAAAACTTTAGATACTCGAATCTAAAGTTTAGCCAATTTTTCATCAACATTACCTTTCCCAACACCCCTCTCTTTCACTTGACTCCTTTCTGTTCTAATTCCTCAAATGGTATAGTTGTGCATCATTAAGTTCAGCCCGGGAATTAGAAGTTTATAATATTGCTTCCAAAGACCATAACACCCACGAAAGAAAAACTGTCAATCACATTTGCAACCTAATTTACCACCAAAACCCCATTGGGCGCTAACCACGTAAATGAAGACCGGAAAATTGATTAATCATTAAACTGCAAACGTATACAAACCAAATAGGTCCTTGCGAACGAATAAAACATAACATTGTCTCCATCAACCAAAACAAAACCAACTCGGCAGTCCCATTTATCGGCAGAACCCTTCTCGGAACCAGATTATAAACTCCCTTGATATGATGATACATTTACAATAACTAAAAAGTTGTGTAGTAAAGAGCTTACTTAGTAGGGTTTGATGTTTGATTTGCAACTTCTTAGGTTGTACTTATGCCCACATGTACTCCTCGTATTATAGCGGCTTCCACTACTTCTCATGACATGACCAGCAAACTGAAGTCCAATAATACAAGTTTCCCTATCTGAACGAGTCATTTTATTTCTTTTTGGGGACACTTTGGGTAAAAAAGTACTTGAGATACTTTCTTGCGTGTTCTTCGTCACCCATGAAAGGGCAACCTGTGGCTCTCTTTCTTCAAACTCGCCATGAACTCTATCTATGGGTGTTTCTGGATGCCTATGGGCAGTACTTTCTGGTGTGAAATCCATTGACACACCTGCTTGTGGCATACTCTCACTTGGAATTTCAGGCATCCTTTGTGACACATTATCCTACAAATAAGTGACAATAAATATTAGAACTAAAAGGTAAAAACAAACATCGAATATCCAACCATTACCAAATTTTTCATGAAACATACCCCCATCATCCCAAGCATATCAATTGTAGAAAGATAATCTGTGAAGGACTGATTTTCTCTCTTAAGTTCGAGGTTTTCTGCCTTAAGTTTCTCCACCTCATCCCTTAAGGTGTCAATTTCTTCATCCTTGAATACAGATTCAATAATACCAAGCTCAACTAACCGCTCCATTGCTGTATTCTTTTCTGCAATTTCTCTATTCTTTTCTGCAATTTGTCTATCCTTTTCTGCAATTTTGTCTATCCTTTTCTGCAATTTCTCTATCCTTCCCTCCAATTTCTCTTTGCAAATCTTTGGTCTCCAAAGAGTGGATATGAGCTGAGAGTGACAACTGACTTTCATGCTGGTCAAAATAACCAAAACAAAAACTTAGGTTTAGCCGTCAACAATTTCAAGCCAATCAACTTTTGTCTACCACTTATACAATGATAAAAAGGTTCACCTAATGTAGTAAAAGTAAATATCAATGAATAGACAACAAGAGACCTAAAAGAAGAAATGTATCAATATTAGATAATGACACGTGACAACTAATGACATTTGAGCACTATTTCATTATTGCGAATGGTTTGTTACATTATTATATTTAGATTGCCTATTTAGTGCATCCTAATACTAGAGAGAAGTAAAGGCCACAATAGCTATGCATAGATGAGGGACTATACTATATATCACGGACGCAATACAATTGCAACAATCCCTTAAGAAACTCTCACTTTCTGCCTGTTACTCATCATAAGTCCCATTTTCGTAAGCATCATACATATACGCATTTATTATCATAGCTAACTTAGCTTGTCACATGCTCACATAATCATTTCAAATAATTGTACTCATGTTCATAAATAACCTGTTTTCTTTCTTCTTCCCGTTTCCCCACTAATTAATCCCAAAAACCACGCACCTATCCCAACAACCAACACAGAAAAAAGACACTACTTAAAATTTCCTCACCAAGCGGCTTTGATTTTGGTGCAGTTGGTTAAGCGCCTCATCATTGTCAGATAGAGGGACCACACATCTAGCTCTTTTCGTGGGCGTGGATGGGCTCTCATCCTCTTCAGCGCACCTTGCCCTCTTCACCCTTTCTTGCGTAGTCAAGTCCATAGCGGAAGTCACACTTTCACGCAGCTTTATAGCAGCATTATCTTGCAAACAAGTGACAACGAACATTAAAACTCACAAAAACAAAGATCAACCAACAATTCAGAATTTCAACGCACTGATTTAGTCTCATAACTTCAGCGTGCGTTTTCTGCCTTGAGTTTCTCATAATATTCATTCATATCACTATTATACAAATTCATTCATCCCTTCACAAACCTTTAAGACATCCTCTAAGGAAGAAATCATTATATCCTTCTCTCTCAGCAGAGCTTCGTACCGCTGCTTAAGCTGGTCAAAACAACAACAAAAGAAAAAACAAAAATATTCATCAGCAGCAGCAGTTATACAATAATACGTTAAAACCATGTTGAGCTAATGTAGCCAACCCTTCATTGTCTCAATATAAAAAATCTTTCCCATCATGACAAACACGTGACAACTATTGTTTTCATCAGTGTTATACTCTATACTTTCATATTATATTCAGTCCAAAGAAACCAACATTTCTCACATGTGAGCTAATAAAATCAAACCATTTATTCTTTATAGAAATTATCATTTCATATAAATATACTGTCACATACTAACATGGACACAAGTCACTAAAAAAAAATACTAACTTAAAAGTAAGTAATAACATAACATATTTTAAGGACTACATAGAACAATAAAAAAAAAATTAAAAATTGTCACACATGCCATGCATACTATTACTAACCGAGCGGAATTCTTGTTAGTAAATTTGGCTAAGGCTCTAAGGAGAGTCATGGGCTGGGAAGAAGCGAGATTTACTGATTTTCTTTTTCATCCTTTGGCGGAATCTGTCAACTTGGGTTTGGAGCTTACTTTGTTGTGACTTCATTGTGTAAGCAGGGAATGAAAGTAGTTTGGTCTTTTCTTTTTCTTTTTCTTTTTCTTTTTCTTTTGGGTGTTTTTTTTTTCTTGCTGGTGGTGGTAAATTGGTAATTGGTAAGGTAAAAGGTGTGGTAATTAAATGTGCGAGAGGAGAGGTGAGTTTTTTGTGTAGGAGAGGAGGCTGGTCGGTGGTGGGTAGTTTTTTGCGATGGTAAAATGTTCAGAGGGTTTGAGAATTGAGAGTTGTAAGAAGTTGAAAGGGTAATGTACTGTTAGGTTGGACTTTATGGTACTGGTACTGTAAAGGAGAAGAATATCTGAAGATGAAACACTGTTCGTTCAAACTTCAAAGTGAGTAGTTGAGTGCACTGTAAAGAAAGTTGAGAGTAAGAAAGGAACTTTGAAAATAAATAAAGGTAGAAATAAAGATCTTGTTGTGTTGGGGTGAGTTGTTATGGACGCTCAAAGTGTGTGTAGTCTACTAGTCTGTGACTCTGTGTACTGTACGACTAATAATTGTTTCAAATTTCCAAACGTTCCATCCTTTTGTTGTAGTAGTCACAAACAATCCACAAGTCAAGAAACGCTAATATATACAATCAAAATAAGCGTATCAGGTATAGTTACAGATTGAACGTGTATGACATCTATTTCTTCTTATTTGCTCGTTGCTACAATGAAGCAAAAAATAAACACCATATATACAATCAAAATTACACGAGTTCCCTACACAATTTTTTCTTTTGGATCATTAACAACATCAACATAAGCATGACAACTCCAGCATGGTTGCAAGAAATGAGGACAAATTCTGGTAGCTACGTCTTGTGCTGCCGCCATGACAACATCTGATTTTCCGTAATCAGATCTAAAATTTCCCTCATAAAGTGCCATTCTTGCTTCCTTTCCTTAGATAATTTTGTTTCCATTTATCCATTCTGAAATATTTCCTGTCACATTAAAATGGACCAGCGTATTAGTATGAAAGTTGCAGAATGGGTTCCTAATTTTCTTTTGGAGAGTTTTTCTTTTCTTTTTTTTCTTTTTTTTTTGGGTGGGGGGAGGGGGTGTCAATGTGGATAGCTTAAATTCCAATGCCAATATGAGAAATGGAATCCATTTCACGAACACCTTTTCACATCAGCGTAACATGCTAACATACAGGTTCATCACCTTAGAGCAATTCTAAACACATACCCGATATTTGCACTATTCATCAATACCGGTAGGGGCCCGCGATCCACTAAGAATAAAATATTGCGGAAGGAGAAAACGGAATTGCTAAACGTGAGTGAGCCGTTACGGAATTGCTGATGTTTTATATCAAGTTTATGAACACCAAGATCAAGTTCTAACACATTAACATCATGTTGAAAAACATTTTTTTTGGCAAACTTGATAAAATCATCCTATAACTTGATATTCATACTTAGACTTGCTATTTATCAGGTTATTTTATCAAGTTTCATACACCGTCATCATGCCCACTAAGCCCCTCTACCTTAATTAAACCTCTTATACTTTTCCCTTTTCAGAAATTTAATCCAATTTAGGGTTTGGGTTTTGATTCCTCGGCGTCGCCTATGACGGCGCCGGGGAATCAAAACCCAAACCCTAAACCCCTAATTTATTTTCCTTTTTTTAGGGTTCACCTTCCCTTATTTTTAGGGTGTCTTTTTGATTTGCCGGCTAAAAATAAACATTTATATCAACTTTGATCCGCGTTGATACTTTCCTCGAGACCGTCATCATGCCCACTAAGCCCCTCTACCTTCATTAAACCTCTTCTACTTTTCCCTTCTCAGAAATTTAATGCAATTTAGGGTTTGGGTTTTGATTGGCCGGCGCCGCCGATAGGCGGCGTCGGGGAATCAAAACCCAAACCCTAAACCCCTAATTTATTTTCCTTTTTTTTTTTGGTTCACATTCCCTTATTTTTAGGGTGTCTTTTTGATTTGCCGGCGAAGGCGGCACACCTTTGGTCCATCTAAAAATAAACATTTATATCAAGTTTATGTATTATCACATTTAGTCAATATTATCAAGTTGAAGTATATAAATATGAAGATATAGGATGATTTTATCAAGTTTACCAAAAAAAATGCACCTGGGTTAATATCAAGTTGTTTGATGATTTTATCAAGTTGAAGGTAGGAAATATCAAATTTGGTATTAAAAAAAAAACATCTGTATCCGCTACTTAACGACCTTTCCATCGTCAGTTTATTTTTGGGCCCACTTTCATTTTTATTATTCTGAGTGGATCGCGGGCCCCCACCGGTATTGATGAATAGTGCAAATACCGGGTATGTGTGTAGAATTGCTCATCACCTTACCATATAATCATGCTACTACTGGACTCTGTTCCAGGAGTTCTTTCCCAGTTATTCCATCCTTCATTCCATCCTCAGAGTCTTGAAATATACATCATAATCCTTCTAGGAGGAGGATTTTGAGGGTCCACTGTGAATGGCTCACTGAAAGGTATCACGCTTTTAACCTGCAAAATATTAAACATCTTAGAGATTGAGGGCCCCAAGCTTATATTCATATTCATATTCATAGGTTTTCTTTCAGCAGTAGGCATATCTGCGAATTCGGGGGCTAAGATATCAAGCAAAATTGACAAACTTAGCCATGAAAAATTACTTCACTCAATTTCTGCAAACTAGTACGCGGAAAAGGATAACTTACCAACAAATACGAAGAGACTCAAAATGCACTATCTTAGCTCATGTGGAGCTTAACAAAATTAGTATATATCGCAAAAACCCAAACAAATGAGACGGGTCATTTCAAATTTAGTTGTCTCCTTATAATTGATGATTAGACGTAGTGTTTTGTAATTATTCAGTACCCTAACTAAGATAGGCTCACTCACGTGCACAAGGCCTAATTATAGCACATGGAATTCCACTTTCCCGCAACAAATCCTCTCCCTGTGAAATGAAACTACTGTGACATATGGAACTGCATTTATAGACAAAACAGTAAATTGACTTCCAAAATTTCCCAATTGAGAAGCCAAAAAACAGGATAACATCAACCTTCAGTTTGTATGAGAGTATATAGCCCAGCTCTTTGTTCAAGCGTACAGCAGGGGGCTGTTTACTTAGATCAAGTCCAGGCCTATCTGGACGGGTAACTCCCGCAGAGCTCACATGAACAAACCTACAAGCATAGAAAAATAATATCCAAAATTTTTTTAAAGAAAGGATTAAAAAGCGGAGAAGGGAAAGAGGCTCTACAGACTTGATTTACTGACCTTGGTTTGATGGGTTCCTGTATGTAGGCACGTACACTTGACAGTGGCAGCTCAAACAGGCCCTCTACAAAAGTTGGATTCAGTTTGCCATCGTATTCAAACTTACTGAACATCAGCTGGAATAGAATAACACTATCATCAAAAATATCAAGTACATGTAAAAATGGAACAGTAGGATCAAACTGGAAAGAAAGGAAAATACCTGGAGAGAGATGATGTTCTGTGGGTCAAAACGTGGGGCATCAGGCAATGTCTGTGCTCGGAACACAGGCCTCAATGAGAAGAATGGCAACTTAATCTGGATGAAGAATGCTATTAGTGAACAGAAACACAACAATTCCTTTGATAAACTATATTCTCAAAATATAGTTGCACTTACAGATTGCCATTGACCTTCAAGAGTGTCAAAACTTCCAGTGTAACCTACAGTATCCCAATCACTGCTTGTACGGACAATTAACTTGTAACGACGGCCGTCGCCTTTCAGGTGTAGTTCCAGACCATCATAGGCTGACAAATCTTCCGGTTCTGAAAAGTTCTGAACGGGATAAATGAGTAAAAAAACACAACTTTTTGAAAAGAAAATACAACCAATAACGCACCATAATAATGTCTGTATGCAGAAAGCACTGACAAGATTGCATTAAAAGAGCAAAGTATTCAACATGGCAAGTTTCCTACCATCATCTCCTCACAGAAGTAGACCTCTCGTACCACTACCGCAACCATTGTAGATAAGGAATTTATCTCAATAACTAGTCAATATATTTAAAGACCTCATTAATTAGCGTTACACATAACTTCAAAATACAGGATCAACCCAAAAGCTTAATTATATGTGACTGGCCCAATCAAGCCTGAAATCGAGGTGCTTTGTTTTTTTTATTGATTAAAGTGATCACATGTTCACAATTTCTGCTAACAAAATTTACAGCCTCTTCCAATATTCTGAATTGGCACTATTATCACATCTACACAAGCTTGCTAGTGACAAGAGCATTCAAATTCAAAGGTTGCTCAAATGAATCCTCTTTTCTATCCTACCCTAAACTAACTCTGCTCACCAAAATAAAGCATATCTTCTAAATAATTTTCTATAATCATCCCTGACACGAAAACATCCGCTTCTAGGCAAATGACACATCAATGACCATGGTTAGCGAGTTAGAGAGGATTTGTCTTTCAGTCACTTACTTTTGGGAATAAAAAAAGCTGAAGAAGAAGAACACTGAACATTTATATCTGTGTCTAACAAGTCGAGATAACGGAACTCACCTTAGTTCTGACACTGGTAAAACCACCATTGTTGGCTGTAGATACATTTCCTGAAAATATACCAAATTAATGCTAGCATGATTTCATGGAGATACAGCAGTAATGGCATCTCCAGAAAAGGCGCTGTACAATGAAAATGAAGCAACCTCTGGAAAACATTGACCATCAATTTGCAAGTTAATCCCATCAATTAACACCCTAACTATACAGCCTCTGGAAAAGAGCCTTCAACAGTACTCAAAAAGTAAATTTGAATACTTTATTTAAGTTTTGGACATCAAACAGAGGAAGAAATAGTGTGTCATAATATAAACGACTTCTTCATCTCAAAAATTACATATAGATGACAGAGCCACATATCACGCATGCAGCAAGTTATACAAATATTCATGTGGAGTAACAAACACCTAAAAGCAGGCCACAAAATTAAGGGGTCACTGGTACAAATACAATGAATTACCTTAAGACAGGTATATGATTCATAATCTACTCTTACTATAATAGAAGACTAAAATCAACCCAATTCACCTCCATCTTCTTAGTTTATTGGGCAATGTCAAAGGGACCTCAAAACAAACCTCTGAAAACTCCAATCGGTCCACCATTTTCACCACCGTTTGGGTCAATCAGGAATGTGCTTTGACTGACTCCACACATCACAACATCATCCAAAGAACCCCAAGGGAGATCTTTGAATGAATTACCTGAAAAGTTTGAACATTACAGGAGTGGTTACAAAGAAGTGAAGAGCAATAGGGAACAAAAATTAACAAATAATGCAGATAAGATATTTTCACCGGATGAAATACAGTATTGGGAAATCGTTGCACCTTTACCCTAAAAAACAAAGCTCTTCACAGTCCGTTTAAACAAGTAAAGCACTAAAGTTCTTACGGTAAGGAAATAGCACTGAAGAACACTACAGTTTTATATTTGTATGACAATGACCTGGAGAGTGTTTGCAGAGAGAACATACGAAGTATTTATAAAAGGAAGCCAGCCTGCCTCTTGTACAAATGTTTGTAGTCCAGTGAACAAGCTTGATGTAGTTTTTGAATCTTCATGACAGAAATGAGAGATACACCAAAGAATACGGAGACGCATCATATTACACATTCTGTGATTTACATCTCTAATGACATCACATTTTGCTGATGAAACCTGTGATACCAAGTCACTTCACAATGTCACCTGAACTTCTCATCAAATTGTCTAATTGCTTCTACAAGCTTATCTTTCTTGAGTGGCTTTTGTAGATGGAAGTCCATTCCTGCATCAACAATCTTATTTCCTTCATCTCCAACCTCATGAGAGGTGAGTGCAATAATTGGAATGTGAACGCCATATTTCTTCTCCTCTTCTCGAATTCTTTTGGTTGCTTCAAAACCATCCATGACTGGCATCTAAACATGAATGAAGTAACGAAAGACAATCAATACTGATATCACAGCAACTTTTATAATAATGTTTTAGTATTTCATGGTAATTTACCTGGCAATCCATGAGCACATAATCATACGGAAACTGAGAAGGTCCTGCATCTCTCAGGCCATTGAGAGCCCTACTGATGAGCTCAAAAGCCTCCATTCCATTTTGGCAGACCTCAACATGGGCACCCCATCGAGTCAAAAAACTTTCAGCGATCTTTTTAAGCATGTCAACATCTTCCGCCAAAAGGAACTTCTTCCCCTGCAAGGGCTTATCTAGGCGCAATCCACTATCAACTTGAACATTTGCCGGCAGTGAAATGTTTTCTTTCGTTGCACTCACAATCTCTTCTATCTCACTAGTCATTGATGCAAACCTCTCGCTAGTGACCTTTGAACTCCTGTTCTGTTTTACTGAAAGTTGCTCTTCGCTGATTGAGCTGGCAAGTACTTCTGTTTTTGACCGTGGTGGGCTAGGTGGAACTACGCTACTGATTCTCCATTCTGTAGATGAACTCCTGTTCTGTTTTGCTGAAAGTTGCTCTTCGCTGCCTGAGCTGGCAAGTACTTCAGTTTTTGACAGCGGCGGGCTAGGTGGAACTACGCTACTGATTCTCCTTTCTGTAGAAGCTGTCATCATGTGTCCTCCAAACTCCGGCAGAAAGCTGATGACACGCTTCAAGCGAGACCCATGGAGGGGCTGTGATATGATGCAATCATTTGGAGAAAGATCATCCTCGCTCAAGCGAGAGAAGTGAGTCCTTCGCGTGTCAGGCCTTTCCAGCCAAACCACCTTAACACATATACTATGAAGGTCTCTCCTTAACTCAGACACTGATCGACAGAGATCTTGAAAGTTTCCTGCATTGGCGTCCACCACAAGCAGTATGCATTTCACCGGCCCGCATAAATTACTCTTAATGTAGACTGGTAAGCTGTCATCCAAACCGTCCATCATACTAAGAGGCACCACTCTACCACTCGTGTAGTCCCCACTACCCCCTGAAGGTGAAGTGTAATAATACTGAGATGCATTGAGCTTCGGGTTTATCTTCTCCTTCAGAGTTCGAGATAAATTGTTTGCTTGTTTTAAGACTACTAATTTTACCCCAACGTTTTCAATGTACTTACTGACCACTCTTCTCCGCTCTTCATTGTTGATCAGCACAACTACTAATGATCCACACTTTAAGCTTGGGCTCCAGGTACAGGAACTTAGCCCGGCGGTGTTGGGGTGGGCATCTTCGAACTCTATCCTCTCTTGCCGTGCATTATCAGTTGATGCATTCTCTTGTACTACCAAGAAGATATTGAATTGGAAACAGGTTCCTCTCTCCCCATTGGCTTTGTCCACGACTTCAATGTCACCTCCCATTAAACGAACCTGAAACAGTTTGCTTCTTTGATTAAGAAACATAGCTTAGAGATCCATAAGGTTATAGAACATGACAATGAAAGCAAAAAATATTTTTTTTTTGAAAGAGAAAGCAATTCATTTAAACATGAGCTACGATTTCGTAAGTTATATACCAGAGATTGAACTATGCCAAGTCCTAAGCCAGTGCCATCTTGTCCATCTGAATTTTCTCTAACTTGAACAAAGTTCTCAAAGATGGACTTACGCTTCTCCTTAGGGATTCCAGGACCCGTATCATCCACTTCAAACACAAATTCTATGCAATTAGGATCCTGTTTAACCGTCTTTATTTCTTGAACATCATCATATGCCTTCTTGTTCGTGTAAAACAAGCGCGACAGGCGGTTCAAGTAACTGTTCCTATTAGAAGCAATGATTGAGTTCTCGAAACTTGGTTTCTTAGCCCAAGCACGAATAGAAATGTGGCCATGAGGAGTGAACTTAACGGCATTGCTTAGCAAGTTGCTCAAGATCTGCTTGAGCTTTCCCGGGTCTCCTTTCACTCGTGAGAATTTCATCACTGAGCCATCACAAGGGTCTAATATCACATCCACCCCCTTTTTCATGGCAACTGGATGGTGCAAATCTGCAATGTCTTCTAGAAGTTGAGCTAGGTCAAATTCACTATTTTGGAGTTCCATCTTTCCTGCTTCAATCTTGCTGAAGTCTAGGATCGAGTTCACCAATCCTGTATGGACAATGATTAAGAAAAGCGAATGTAAGCCAATGCCAATAAAATAACATGATGCTGACTTACAAATAAGATAACTAGTGAATACTACACCTCACCAAGTGTTTGTATAGGGCATTGCGCGCCTCATGACATTTTAGCCGAAGGTTGATTTAATCAACCACTTACTGAGTTCAAGTACATACGTTATACACAAAGTAAATAAACAACCCAAGATGCCACTAGAAAAGGACGAACGAATTTACCTAAAAGGTCTTCAGCACAAACGTCAATCTTTTTCAAGTTGGAAGCCAATTCAGAAGAGGGGGGAGCATGAATATAAGAGAGCTCAATCAAGCCCTTTATACAAGCAAGATAGCCTCTAACATCATGGTTAGCACTAGCAAAGGCCAAACTTTGCTTCATGCTCTTTCTTTCAGCTTGGTTTGTCTTCTCAATTTGCTTCATGTATGCTGAACATAGGCGCAACTCCCTTTTTGCCGCCCTTACAAGCAATCCCACAAATACACATATGGAAATTACCATTGCAACCATCACTAGAATTAAAATGAGAAGGATGAGTGCCATCGTTGTATGTTCGTTTTCATGTGGAATGGATCCCTTGCTTGGAAATGCCAATACATATATCTACAAAACAGTGGAGACACATATATACAATGATACATGGTCAGTTAGGATTGAAAAGAAGAAAAGAAACATGCACGAGATCATTTAGGATCAAGACTGCTGCTTTTTTTTGTTGAAGGTACACAAGGCCCTGTGCTTATTGCAGATAAAAGGCCCATGTGCAAATACACAATTTTTTTTACCATTAACTAAAAAATTTTGCCATCAAACACTAGTGATAGCGCATAGTGAAAGATTGCAACAACCTCACTAGACTACTTGTACATTCTTTCTTCATTTTTTTACGCCAGTCAACAGTAAGTCTTGATAGCATCAAACTAATTTGGAGGTTGTGGAGTATTCTGGTAATCAATCATTGCATTAGCAAAACTAATAAGGCACTGACAGATTTCCCCAAAGCAAAAACGCATCAGACAGTCAGAGAAGGCTGAAAAAGAAATTTAAAAAAGAAAATTCACAACACTATGTACAAGAAAATACTAGTGTACCATGAGCATGCACGTAGGTTGGGACCCTGGAAGGAGAGGGTATGTGTTGCAGCCCTAAGTTTCAGATGGTGCAATGCAAGTGAAAGGGGGATGGAGAAAACAACGGAAAGAAGAAGAAAAAATATTGAAAATTAACATTGGCAAATGGAAGGAAGAGAGACAAAATACCACCATAATCAAATTTGGAAGGATTTGATTTTGTGGCAAAGGATTTTATTCTGATACTATATTTCTGATGTTAACTATCCATTTAAATGCTTTGTTGCCCTTATGTGTCTTGAAAAGATTTCATTCCTAACTGTAACCAAGATCTTAATAATAAAGCTTCCTAATGCAGTATCCTACATTTCTTGCATACCATCTTCACAACAGGATGACTAAATACTCAAAAACACGTCACTAATTAACCAAATTGTATCAAAACAATTATTAGATAAAAGAAAAGGTTCACTAATTCAATTGAAAACATTCACTAATAGCAAATATTATGTCACTAATTAATAATCAAAATCAGTCACTGTCAATAATTGAATTTCATGGTAATTAAAGGTTCACTAATTAATTAAAACCCATCACTAATTTACTTACCAAAAGTACTCACTGATTTGACAAAGAAATTCATCAACTGAATAATACGAAAATGTATAGAAAGTTAGATCTTCTTACAATGTCTCTTTGTTAATCTTCTTTGGTGTGACTCTTTCTACTCAATTTAAGACAAGAGTTTAGTTAAACAACAACACGTATTTGATATTTGGCAAAAGGTTTGGTTTGAAGGAGATATCAAACTCAAACAAATTGGGTACTTTGTTTTGATAAATTATTAGTGGTGGTTTGAGATAATGGGTGATGGTTTGTATGAGAGAGAATGAAAATGGGTCCCTGTTCTTTTTTGTTTGGAAATGGGAAGATGAACGAACTTGTACGGGAGGGCGGGAAGGAGACCATGGAGGAGAGCGAGAGTACTTACTGATTTGCACACCGATATCACTTGTTATGTTCACCAAAATTCCATATTTTTTCCAATTCTACCCCGTCCTAGAAAAAAAGAAGGCAAAGCAATAAACGGGAGAGAGCAGAGCAGATGACAGCAGGTAAAACTGCACTTAAGCATGAACATTGCCCAAACCTTATTAATTGAAAAAAAGAAATCGAACACTTGCTGGAAAGAGATTATATTATCTGTAGTCAATATCAGTTTTTGAATAAGCTATGGTAAAGTTTCAGCAGTTACATATCGCAGTTTACAATCACAGTTGGTCCATTAGTATAGCCTTAATTTGCTCGGGAGGTACCCACGAAATCTAAACAGATGCAATTTTTGTCAATTCAACCGATATAAATTTCACTTTACTCAAACAAAGGTCAGATCTTGAATCAAACAAAAAATACCCACTTATCTAACTAACATCACAATAATAATAATCCAGTAAATGAAATACTGAACACATTTAAATCGATCGACGGGAGGAAATGACGTTCTTGGTTATTTGCCATAGTGGTCAAATTAGCCCGATGACTGATGGAAATGTTCTACACAAGTATATGTATTTATTAGGTACTAATATGGAACACTATAATTGTACAAATGAGACATATAGTTTAATGAACTAAGTGACTAACATATCTTGCTAGAGGTCTCTGTTGTCACGGGTTAATCCATTAATCTATCTTAGTCCATTAAATCCTATTGGGTCACACATGTGCAGAGTTTATACTGATAAATATGAGATTGGGCTTTTGGCAAAATCTAATTATATTTGGACTAGAGAATTGCGGACTGTGTGGAAAAACTACACAGCCCAATATGGACTAAGGGTGGCCGGGCAGAGGGAAAGAAAAAGAGAAGTTCTCTTTTCTTTTCTTTTCCTAAATACTAGTATAAATATATGCCAGATATATGGGACTAGGGTTAATTAAGTTAGACTAAACAAAAGACTTCACAAGAGGCTGAAAGGTTTCCCCTTCCTCTTGCTCAAGTCGGCCGCCACCCC